>JAYMFT010161703.1:0-26428 GCA_038088735.1 Panulirus argus | reverse complement strand
GGGAAAAGGCAAATATGTATGAAAAAAAAAAAATATATATATATATAATATATATATATATATATGTGCAGTTTATGTTGCGTTTGAATAATTCTCAGTATGATTATTTATAGCACTGCAAGTTTAAAAACTTGTGATAAATCTTTAAAGTTTTACTTGTGCTGTATACTAAACTAATGAGATGAAAAATAATGAATTGTGTGGTGCAAATTCTTTCTTGATAAATATCACCACAATGTTTAGGATTCTTGAGTAGCTACACTGCATTTAGAAGTTATATGATTTTAATGTAGCTTCATTCCTAGCTGCTAGAGATATAAAAATGGAGTATAAACCAAGGATTATTTGCAAGGCTCTGACACATGCTCACTATGTTTCATTTTTGTGCCTTGTTAGATGAGAGCGAGTAAACTGAGAACATGTATGGACTTGATTCTATGTAAATGAGAATAAAGGGAAGAGATACAGTAGATGATTAAGCAGCTTCTCTACTGAATTGTCCAGACTTTACTGTCTTGCCTATGTTGAGTACATGAGCATTGCTACATGACAAGCTCAATTAATCCCTCTAATGCAAAATATCAGTTAGCAAGCATAGGTACTAGATATTAACATCATGTATAGCAGGCAACACTAAACAACCATGAATTCTGGAGATGTACATGAGCTTCCAAAAGTTTAAGGGAAATATGAGTAAAAAACTTGGCCAAAATAATGTTTTGTAAAAGATCAGTCACGTAAGTCAGCCAACAGATACAAATAGCTTAAGGCTTCAAATTTTCATTGATTTCTAAGGGCATCTCCAGAATTCATATAACCAGGTTACCAATGATAACATGGTCCATCTGTTGTTTTAAGGAGAGGTCCTGTAGTCACCCTATAAATCAGATCACTCCTTAGAGACAGATCAGCTGACAGGTGTTTCTTCAAGAATGATCTTAAGGAGGTATGCTTCTGACTTGCAGTTGGCCTCTATTCATAGGCTGAGCACACCGCACGACAACTACATATTATTTGGCAATAAAGCCTACAGAGTTATTTGCAGCTAGTATTCTTTATACAGGATAACACTGCTTTAACTGGACATGCACAGTGCCAAACATTATAAGTGCTGAATCAATATCAGCACTGAACTCCCATAATAAAATAGGAAGTTTTCTCTTTTATATATTTACATATAGCATATATGAGGGTCCTTATAAACTAAGTTGTCATCAGTGTTTGTTTTGTTTTCTAACATAACAGAAGCTATAACTTAATGGGATTAAAAAAAAATACCTTTGTTCATCAAGAGGTAATGAAGGTTGCAAACATAATTATGTGAAATAGTTTTAAGAAATCATAAGTATACTCACAATATATAGTACAGTTAGCTGTAATGATAACCATCAATACACAGGAACATTCCTAGAAGCACTACACAGATTGCTCTTTTCTCCAGGAACACATTGTCTGACTAAAGCACTACATCTTCCATATAATCTGATACAGTAGTTTTTCAGTTAATCACACACTGCACATTGTATTTGTAAATGCATACAGAAATTCTTTAACCATTTGCTTCACAGAAACATGTACTATATAGGGTATCCTTCTTTCTTAGATCATAGGCTTTTAAGTTTGCTTTCAAATTTTGATATTCCATCTAAGATTAATGAAGGATGACGCCTATTCAAATTTGAGCTGACTTGGCTGCGGCTGCGGCAATACACAGAGCTGTTCTAATGTTACACACGGGTAAAGGGGTAAGGTACATCATACTAAGTACTCAAGAAAATGAGTCACGCTATTTTTAATCCAGGGAGACTCAAGACACACACCAAAGCCTTGATATATCTGCTATTTTTATTCTTGTATAAAAGGGAGGGTGCCTTATCAATAATATTTATCCATATGTAATTTAAGATACATATTTCAAAAAAGAATATACTGGGATATCTCATTGATCACAAAAATTCCTCATTAAAAAGAAAAAGAAAAAGCAGGTTGTATAAAAGAGTAATACACAAAAACAGACTGAAGACTGTGAAGAATGACACAGCTGATTTCTGTAGTTTATACAGCTAAATTCTTGTCTACCAGGTTATTTTGGTTTTTCCTGTACACTGCTGTTACATATATAGTGATTATCCATGTAAGATGAGCATTCTTGAAATAAAGGATAGCTAAAATTTCAAAAGGTTTAATAATGGTAATGAACGCCTATATATAATATTTGCAGCCATGTGTGTATGTATGACAGTTGCTTGGAGAAGACAATACACCTATATGATTTTTAGTCATGTTATATTCCTTTCCAGAATGCTGTAAGATTTATGCTATGCAATTATATTCTTCCCCATCCTATTTCTGTTTGAATCATTATTATGTAATAACATATCTACTTATTTTACATAATAGCATTTTGTAATCAAGCTCTAATCAGTGTTTCTTATTATAACATGTTTCTACCATTACTATTTATATATAATCACCCAGGAACTCTTTTCCCAAGGGCCCCTGCATCCCAAGGTAGCAGGCACAGATGGTCTGCTTTGAAGCAAGTTCTCTGATGTGGCTTTACTCATTTAATTAACTAAAGTTGACGCAGCCTCACCAAAGACGACTTTTCACACATGGTGCAGTTAGATTCCTTTAAACACCAAACCCTTATTACTTTGGGCTAACAACAATAACTGTATTGTACAATAATTGTATTCTTGTGAGAACAGCTTTTGGATTTATTCTTTCTGGTATTGTAGAATTCCCACAACTCAAACCTATTTGTGGCAGTCTCTTTCTGTGTTGGTAAAAATTCAGATGTACTGGAAGGATCCTCCAAACATAAAGATACATGCATCAAAAAAGGCATAGGTGGATTTTTTGTGTGGCCATGGTCCCTCCCTAAGAAATGTTTAGCTCCTCTCCCCACTACTGTTTGAATTTTGCTGGATATATCATCATTTCTGGTTTCTCTAGTTGATTTTGATTTTTGAGGTGTTGCCTTTCTGTCCTCTTTATCTTGATTTTGACTGACTACTGATAGCATCATTGTTTTGAATGGCTGACTGATACACAGCCTCTTTTAATCCCCTCCAGTATGAGTTACACCAGCATGGGAGGAGTACTTATGGCACTCTTTTATCTGTTTTTACTAAATTACTCAGGCACCCTTATACAAAAAAGTAAATGTACTGCAAGTTGTGGTACATATATCTTAACCCTATGACACATATCATAACAGCGTTATGACATTATGGAAAAGATCCTTTCATATTGGCCACAGGACAGTGTATAGGCCCCCCAGCTGACAGGCCCCCTATAGTTAAGTTTTTCTCTTGCCCTGAAAAATTGGCTCCTTGTTATATATCATAGATGCATTTAAAAGGCAGTGAACACAAAAAATAAATGTTGGTATAGTTGATGAGTAGTGGAGTCTGTTGTTTCTTAGCTTAGGATTAGGAGGGTCAAGTGTATGGTTGCATTTATAGTATATACATGTCTGTATTCCTTTATGATGGAATGTTCTCAAGTAGAAGCTGTTTGGAAAAGTATCGAGTCCTTTTATTAGTGTATACTGTGGTGCACAATACTGGATATACAATTGCCTTGCTAGAGCAGTCACATAATAAGTGCATTCTTGTTGCCCTAATGAAAGCTCATGGGCCCAGGATCATCATACTTTTTGCTTATCACAGTGTCTGCATGCACAGTTCTGCTTTCCCATAATATAACCGTCAGTGCTTTTTCTGTATATTTAGTGAAGTAGCTTGTACCAAAATGATATCAGTGCCACCTGGATATTCCTTTCCCACGAATGGTGCAAGAAGTGAAAGAAGAAAAGGTAAAATTTTTGACAAAGACCATGTCACAGGGGCACTTTTTGTGGCAAATTTCCTCTGGTTTCTCATTTCTAGTGCACCTGAGGAAGTGCTGGTGCATTTTTGCAGCTATACCCTTAATTTGCTATATGTTTATTTTTGTTATGAGTGAAGAGAGCAGTAGGATTATATTACATAAAAGCAATTACATTCATCAAATGATAGTATTTCTATGATGAACTTCATTAGTTCTGACATACAGGCAACATACACTTTTATTTTAAATTCCAAATAGATTGGTATTAACTGTTCATTGGAATGGTATGGACTGTATTTGTTCACATTCTAGTTGCTCAAGGCCATGAGTGTTGCTTCGCTTTCTCAATTTCTCCTAGCTACCCTCTCCCACATCCACTTATGCACTTTATTCCCCTTTCACTTGACTGAGCATAAAAAAAAAAAAAAAAAAAATACCAAGAAATACTTAGTATAGCAACTACCCTCTCCATATCCAAGTTGGAGACCATACTATTTCTTTTGTTTTGATGACTCAGCAATTTGACAGCTGAGTGGTTCTGCATACTTAACTGAGTTTGCCCTATTTGGATAATAATGAGTTGCCAGAATTGAGTCTCTGGAAGGAAATTTAGCAGAAAAAGTGCCTTTTGCGACATTGCCTTAAGTGAAAAGTTAAAATTCCTGAAAAGAATTGAGCCCAGTGGTACCCTAAAGTAAGTGATTAAAGAATTCAGAATCTTTATGCACCTAAGGATACTAAAAAGGAAGCATTAATAATAAACGTTTCAACAGAAATATTAAACAGATCTTAAGCATACTAGTAAGTACCCTGCCACATAATCTAAAAGCTTCCCTCCTAAGGCTACTACAAACAAAAGTATTCATATGAACAGGGTTCTGCAGCATCAAGCATGAAATTTAAAGGTTATAGCATCAGTATAGTTTTTCATGGTTTTACTGTATCATGTACATCTTTTATAACTTATGCAGCATCAGGTATGAACTTTATAATAGTACTTAATTATTTTCTGGTATGAACTTTGTCATAATAGTACTTAATTATTTTCTGTTATATAACTGTAATAAGTACATCTTTTATAACTTATTTGCTATGCACTATATATACTTATCTCTTTGTGATTCTTGTTTGTCAGATTTCGTACAAAGTATCTAATAGTGCATACCAAGCTTCCCACAGTATTTCATTTTAACATATCACTAGTGGAATTTATGATACAACAAAGTTCCCAGTCTATAAATATTTACCAAAATGTGAATGCACATATACAGTGTAGTAAAATACTCATTCAGCTTAATCCAAAATGGAAAAAAGTGCTGTGATTTTTTTTTTTTTACGTGCAATTACTGGGTTTTCTAGGAGTCATAGTATACTGGCATATCCTATCTGGCAGAATTCATGTTTAAAATAAAAACTATTTAATAATAATATGTCAATATGTTTTTAGGACTATTTTCAAAAGATATATTGAATAAAATGGCCCCATATCATATCTTTTTCAAGAACAATACTTAGTCCTTATTTTATTAATTCATGTAAAGGCATAAATATATGAACAGGTACCTTACAAAAAGGTGCTCTTTAAATCAAAAATATTTTTTTAATGCATATTAAGCATCTCACAAAAAAGAACAGATATTTAATGATATCAAAAAGACAAAATGGATTGTATATAATACAGTTTGCTTTTTCACTGTGATAGTAAACATCTTGTCTTTTTCTCAGATTTCCAGTTTTCTTTGCATATTGGTAGTGTAAACTCAAGGTATTTCAGTATTAACGAATTGTGCTGCAGTTCAGAGGAACACATATTAAAAAGAGGTAATCAAGCTTAATGTTCAGTTAATTGAGATACTTTGTATCTTATACTGTATGCGAGCTTGTAACTGTCAGCCATCTGAACATAAACTCTAGATGATTCATCTTTTTTTTTTCTTTGTTAAAAGAATCACCCTGGGCAAAAAGACCATTTTTAATTTCTGAATATCATGCTTACACTATAAATTAGGAATTATGCACATATGTACGCTGAAAAACAAATTTATACTTGTTAATATCATCAATTATAAGAAGACAGCCAAAAGCCTTTGATACTTCAAATACAAAAAGATTTACTACTTTATTGTTTCATCATATCAGTAGCCTCATTGTGGTCATGTCATATGTTCAGACATATTATCTTTACTTATTCTTGATATTTTAACTTATTTTTATTTAAACGAGTTACAAAGTAGGAATTAAAACTGGGTAGTATTTTTCATTTTATATGTGGCCTTTGTTCAGTAGTTCAGTACATCTGTAAGTGCTAATGGGTTGAATGTAAATTCCTGTTGAAGTTTTTCAATTTTTTGTTAAAAATACTTAGTTATAAAAATAGTTATAGAAAATAAAATAATACAGAAAGGTGTAGAAAGCCAGTTTTATGTAAGTAATGTATGTATGCAGTTAAACGTAAAATCACAAACATTCAAAAATTGCCTTCCTTTTCACCATGATATTTTGAACATACTGCAGATTAACCCTGAAATGACAGGTTACTTGCAAAGGGTTGACTACAATATCGACAAAAAACAAGATCTTCAGATTTTCTGTCTCCCATAAAAAAAAGAGTACTAGTAAAAGACAGACAGTGAATAAAAAGAGCTAAAATATTGTCATGTATAAGTGTGAAGTTAACACATAGGTTCTCAGGGAAGTGGTGGAGAAATGGAGGATGAGGGCTTAGGAAGGTGTGCACCATTCATATTGTATGTTTCCAACCATCAAATGAAAGAAATGCAAGTAAAAGTAAAGGATATGTAGAAAAGAGTGAGAAATATTTTGCATGTCCATGGTATGATGATGAAGTTACAGTGGGTGGAGGTGGAGGGGGGGTTGGAAAGTGCGCATCATTCAGATTTTCTATTTCCCAGTATAAAATGAAAGAAATACTTGTATAAGTAAACGATATATACAAAAAGTGGGCTACCATATTTCATGTTTGTGGTATAATGCTGACTTTAATACATAGATCACCAATGAGAGTGATGGAGAAAAGGTATTTTCTCTGTCTAAGGAGTCATTTAGTCACTATTTATGCTGCCTGCATAAGGCAAAAATGAATGCCACAACTAGTAGATATACAAAGGTCATAATACTGGTGCATAGTTCAAAGAAAGCCCATAAAAATTAGCACCACTATTATGAGATGTTGTTCCCTGGTCAGTCAGCTATATACAACTCCCATAATTTAAGGGCTGAATAACAGAACTAAACATGAACCTTAATTACAGAAAAAATCTGATTATCCAACTTCCAGAATCTGATTATTCTAGCTCTCCAACTGGATTCCTCCAGATCTATGTAATAACAATTAGATACATGTCAGAAGACCATTTCTCTTACTTATGAACCCCTAAATAAAACTTATGCAGTCTCCCAAAAGTTGGCCATTTGTTTATGTTGTCAGAGTCCCTTACCATGTTTCTCAGTGGCTTGTTTTCATTGGCTGGACTGTATCAGAAAAAGTAAATCATACCTTTACAGTGTTAGCTAGAAACAGTGCAAGCACAATAGGTGCATTGGGAAGCGGTATAAAGAAGCTGAGCATGTGATGTTAAGTTTTCATCAGAAAATGAACATTATAAAATGCAATGGAAAAGGTAAGCCTAGGATTAGACTATGCTCTAAGTATGACATACATACAACAGCTTTAGTGGAGGCTCCACTTCACCTACACCTATGTTACAAGACCTTAAAAGGAATTTCTGCATCTTTTTTGGTAAATATATATATATACAGGACAGTATTACATTATTTTTTTTTCGTTTTTTTAATGTTTAATACTGTATTATCAAAAACATTTTAAGTGTACAACTTTTCCAGTTAAATGACTTTCTGCAGGTTCATTGTATGGCTGTATCATTCTCTGGAACAGAAAATGGGGACTGCCATAACTTTCATGGTCTGGTTTGCTACAGTTCCTCTTACTGGTAACTTTGACTACTATAAGTTGCAAGCACCACAGTCCAATAAGCCCACTGTATTGCCTGAGTCACCAGATTTTCTGAATTCTCTGAAACCAGCTTCTCTGTTATGTTTGTAACCATACTACTATGGGGAATTAGTTCCAGAAGGATCAAAGAATATGCAACAAGACAGAACCCAAAACAATTTTGAAAGGATTCATCCAGGTATATTTTTCAGTTGTAGAATATTGATCAGTATCACCACTGAAATTTTTACATTTTGAAGTGTATGATAAGCACTACTGATGAAAATTTCATGCACTTTACAAACAATACCAGTGGACATAAATAAGGCTGGAAGTAAATTTTCTACAATTCAACATAAATAAATGCATACAGTATCTCCATTACAAGTGCACCCTCTCCAAACTCAGTATTGGCTAAAGTAGTCCACCCCAATATTGCTTACATAGGAAATGCTTTAAAGTAATACTTAATTCATGCTATTAATAAACTCAAACATTAGATAATGATACCAGGATAGTATTATGCAAGTTGTCCGGTTTCAATCTTCTACAAAACCTTTGTTGTGTAATATACTATCATGAATTTCTATTATTGAAAAGCTATATATGCCACTTCTTTTTCATCTTGTAGACTGTCCCATTGATGAGGGGTGGTGCCCTTCTTGGATCAAAAGAAGGCCTAGATGTAGGTTCAAGGTAAAAGCAGTGAATGACAAGCTAGTGGATCTAACAACTATGAACAGCAGCAGTGTTCTTCAGCCATCACACATCCAAATTACAACACTGACATGAAGCTTGAGGTTAGATTACAAAGCTTATACATGGTTTCTGATCTTGTAAGGGCTCCATCCCATATATTCTATAAATGTCGATAAATTTTTTGATCCCCATAGTACATGGAAATTCCATTCTAATGAAAGGGGTCTCGACCAAGCACTTTGTGTTGATATAAATTAAAAAAAATATTTAGGTAATAAGTGCTAGGTAATAAAAATGAATGCTTCTAAATCAATTAAACAATATTTATTGTAATATATATTTTGCAGTGCATAAACAGAAATGTTCAACTGTAATACAACTATAAAAATATACTCTACTTTTTTCTGCCTCACCTGCATCAAAATAGCATAAAATCTCTATTTCTTGCTTATTGGAAGTGTTAACTTGTTTCTTTGAAGTACTTGATACTGTAGAGGACACTGATTGCTTCTGGGTTCCTCTGCTAACTCCAGGGTGCAGTAAACAAACACACAATTGGTGTGTAATGTGAGAGATGTTATACATGAACTTGTTAAACATTCAAAGTTAGCCCACAGAAAAGCAGTGGAGTAGCTCAGCATAGAAAGTTACCTATTACAAAACTGCACAGAGCCAAGTTGAAATCCTTTTCAACTGCATTTTTTCTATTTTTTGGTCTAATTTTTTGTGGTTTGAAGATCACCTATTCATTATAATGGTATTTTGTTGTACTTCCAAAACAATTAGTACTATTACATTTTAAATGCCTTCATAATCCAACATTAGAAAGAAATTGATAGTGTCTGCACTATTCAGGACACTTACATAATAATCATCTGGTCATTTCTCTGAAATAAATTATGAAAGCTCAGAAAAAGTTTTTCATAAAAAAATCTTAATTTATATATGTAATGAAAATGTAATAACAGCTTCTTATAAAATCAATCACTCTTTACATTGGGGTGTCTGGACGCTCTTTAATCCACTTCTCAATCAGAGGAATTTTCACAACTTTTTCAACTAAATTTTTCAGCCGTGGTACTGCTTCCAGAGAACCTTCATGGTGAGAGCTGAGTTGACTTAGGTAACAAGCTGCAAACACATCCACCCACGTCATCTGTTAAAAAGGAAAGAATAACAAATCTGCAATCTGAAGCCTCAGTTAATGCACTGAAGTCTGAGTAAATAATATTTATGTATAATTTCCTGAAAATATCCTAAAACATAAAAATAAAATGTGTTTCAAGAAGACTGTAGTAATCCACGAAATATGCAAGAAAAAAAACAATATCTTTAGCAAGGTATCTGCAATGTATTTTGGACTTAAACTGGAGTATACTTCTCAGGTTTGGTGACCACACTTTGACAAGAACAGAGACCTGATAAAGATGGTCTGGGGAAGGGCAATAATCGAAATAGGAGAGCAGAATTACAGAGAGAGGTTAGAGGCTATATTTACTCACAGTGGCAGGAAGAATAATGTGGGGGAGGGGGTACGAATTGACACAAACCTCATGCTTCTAATTAGTTTGACGGTGATGATAGTGAACAGTTTTTCATGAGATGGGAAGATTGAGTAAACAGATATCATACTATAAAACACAGTAAACAATTAAGTTGTAAGAGAAGTTTGAAGGATATAATTTTGTAATGTCTGAATAATGGATGAATGGAATAAAATGAATGATGAAACTGTGTATGTTGGCAGAATATGTTACTTTAAAATGATGTGTGATTGTAAAGAAATTTCAAGAGATGGGATCCCACGAGCAGAAAATTCCCTTTCCATTCTGTTCAAACAGGTAATTACTAGTTTAACCTTTTTAGTCTGAACTGCTTAAGGCATATGGCTGATAAGTAAGAATGGATACCACAAGTTGTTCTGCCCACATTTGATGGAACCAATGGTTCTGTTACAGCCTAGAGTTGTTTAGATGCTACGTCACCTGCAACTCTATCACAGAGAAATGACCACAAGGCTTACTCAGATACAGTATCAGAGAGGCCAAAAGTACTGGATTAGAGTAAGGATGGTGGTTGCCTGGTTGGTTGACATACATGAAGCAAGAGGGTGAATGCCAGCAGTTTACAAAGATTTAAACAGCTACTTGATGTATTAAAACAAAATGACATGGGTGTTAAACAGTGATATTAAGTTTGGCTTATTTACAGTACAATATTATGGCTTCCTACAGAGCTACTTCAGTGACATTCCTTAATAAATGAGAGTTCATTACAGGTATTAAAATATGTATAACTCCAAAATCAAACTGAACCAATTCAGCCATCTTTGTCTGCTGCATGTGAGTCAGTGGGTTATTATCTGTGAAAGCCATGAGCTTACATTCTATTAAATAACCTCCAATTTTACCTGTAATAGACCAGCTAGTGGTAAATAACTCCAGCAGCTTACTACTAAATTTCCTACACTGCCCTTTGATCCTTTTAGCCCTGTACTTGCATAGCTATGGGCTGCCATTTTTCAGCACTATTCTTATCTAATCTGTGCAAAGAAAGGCTATACTACGTCAGTATACTTGAGTGTTTGCGCTGTCATCAGCATACCATTAAAAGCTTAGAATGCCTCCACCCATGTTTCAGCCCATTTATCCTAAAGAGGAGTGTTCAGTGTGCAAACTTTTGCTATTAAAAGTTGACCAAGTTGTAAGTTTGTTAAATTCCAAAACAAGCCTTCCCTGAAAGGATACAAAGCTAAAATCAATCATAGCTCCTAAGCCATTTTGTGATCTTCCAGTTTCTGATAGCCTCTAGCTTCATGAGGTCAGGTCCTATTCCCTCCCCTTGGACTATAGAGCCTACTTATGCAATGCTCCTTTTCAAACAGTGACACGTGGAAGCAGGGCTGAATATCAAGGTAGGGTGGCAAATTCTTATAGCTATGCGCTCTGTTATGGACAGCTTTAAAAAACTGGCCTATGAGCGGAAGAGACTGTAAATCTGTTGTTGTATCAAATGCATGAACATTAGGTCCTTTAGATACTAATGTTTCATATTTGCAAATCCTATTTCAAGCTTCACCAAGTAAGCCTTCAGTATATCAGAGAAAACAATCACACAGTAAAAATATACCACATAAAACGTTAATAAAGTGTTATTTCTCCCTGAATAATACTCTCTGCAATAAACTAGAATGTCCCAGGTGTAATGAAGTAACATGGAAACCCTTTCAAATCTAAATGGTCCAAATAAGTAGAAAGTGGTCTTACGTTCATTGTAGGGGAAGAATTGCCCTAATGGTGGCACAGCTGTTGCAAGTGGAAAAACATTTTGTCCCATTTAATGCATCTAAGGCCTCAGCATTTCTGGGAATGGGACATACATACCTCCTCGTAACCTTGTTCAATATCTTATAATCTAACCAAAAAACTAAAAACCTGCCTGTCTTCAACACAGATACCACTAGAGAGACATAAGGACTGTAGATGTTTTTAATATTCCGTTTCTAGGTTGAGCTATGTGTTCCCTTTTCTCTTTTAAGTAATATGGGTGTATTTTTACAAGAGGGTTGCCTGATCAAGGTTTTATCCATCAAGGGAATTTTGTACTGGATTACATCTATGCACCCTAAATCTCTCCCAGTTTCAATAAATACACCTCTGTAGACTCTATATATGTCTGTGGACTTATCTGTAATGCCACATGGGACCCAAGTCGACCAAATCTTTGAGATATTCCTTTATCACTGCACCCAGCAACCTCTCCCTGTTGTATTTTGAAGCTCATTTTGGTAAGTGGCTGAATTAGCCACCCTGATCCTACCTACTAAGAAGTACTGTCTCACTGAGGATCTTGTTTAAGAGGTCCCTGCTCCTGTCTGGAATACAGCTTCAAACCTGTGGGAGCTCCATAAAAGAGTCGTAAAAGGTGACTAAAAGGGTAGGGAGTGGGGGGGGGGGGTGGCTGGAAATCCTCTCCTCCTGTTTTCATTTTTCCAAAAGAAAGAACAGAGAAGGGGGCCAAGTAAGGATTTTTTCCTCTAAGGCTCAGTCTTCTGTTCTTAACGCTACCTCGCTACCGTGGGAAATGGCGAATATGTATGGAAAAAAAATAATATTCATAATCCCTAGGGATAGGATAAAAAGAATAGTCAACATATTCCCAGTGTGTCGTAGAAGGCGACTAAAAGGGGGTGGAAGCGGAGAGCTGGATATCCTCCCCTCCTGATTTACTTTTCCAAAAGAAGGAACAGAGAAGGGGGCCCAGTTATTTGTTCTTAACAATACCTTGCTAATGTGGGAAATGGTGATTGTGTATAAAAAAAATAATAATAATGTGTGTCCTTGGGATAAGGGAGAAAGAATTTCTACCTCCATATTACCTGTATGTTGTAGAAGGCGACTAAAGGGGGTTGGAAACCTTCCCCTTCTTGTATTTCAATTTCTAAAAGAGGAAACAGAAGGAGCCAGGCAGGGTGTGCTCATCTTCATTGGCTCACAATGGGATAACTGAATGTGTGTGGATGTAACCAAGATGAGAAGAGATAGGTAGTATGTTTGAGAAAAGAAACTTGGGAGTTCTGGCTCTGAGTGAAACGAAGCTCAAGGGTAAAGGGGAGTAGCACTACTCTTGCAGGAAGAGTTGTGGGAGTGTGTGACAGAGTAGAAGGTAGTAAATTCTAGACTGATGGGGGTAAAACTGAAAGTGGATGGTGAGAGATGGGTGATTATTAGTGCTTATGTGCCTGGCTATGAGAAGAAAGGTCATGAGAAGCAAGTGTTTTGGGAGCATCTGAGTCAGCAGTTTTGATGCAAGAGTCTGGGTATTAGTGATGGGTAATTTAAATGCAAAGGTAAGTAATGTGGCAGTTAAGGGTATAATTGGTATGCATGGGGCATTCAGTGTCATGAATGGAAATGACAAAGAGTTTTTGGGGTTTGGTGCTGAAAAGAGACTGGTGATTGGGAATACCTGGTTTAAAAAGAGAGATATACACAAGTACACACATGCAAGTAAGAGAGATGGTCAACAGGCATTATTAGATTACATATTAATTGACAGGCATGTAAAAGAGAGTCTTTTGGATGTAAATGTACTGAGAGGGGCAGCTGGTGGGATGTCTGATCATGATCTTGTGGAGATGAGGATGAAGCTTTGTGAAGATTTACAAAAAAAGAGGTAAGAATGTCGAGGAGAAGAGAGTGGTGAGAGTAAGTGAGCTTAGAAAGGAGGCTTGTGTGAAGAAATATCAGCAGATATTGAGTGCAGAATGGCAAAAGATGAGAGTAAATGAAGTGAGGGGAGTGGGTGTGGAATGGCAGGTATTTAGGGAAGCAGTGATGACATGTGACATGCGAAAGGTGGAAGGTGGGTAGATTAGAAAGGTTAATGAGTGGTGGGATGAAGTAAAGATGCTAGTGAGAGAGAAAAGAGAGGTGTGTGGGTGGTACTTACAGGGAAGGAGTGTAAATGATTGGGAGATGTGTAAGAGAAAGTGGCAGGAGGTCCAGAGGAAGGTGCAGGGGTTGAAAAGGAGGCCAAATTTGAGTTGGGGTGAGAGAGTATCATTAAACTTTAGGGAGAATAAAAAAGATGTTTTGGATGGAGGAAAACAAAATGTAAAAGACAAGAGAACAAATGGGAACATTGGTAAAGGGGGCAAGGGGGTAGTGATGACAGGTAGTAATGAAGTGAGGAGGAAATGAAGTGAGTATTTTGATGGATTGTTAAATGTGTTTGATGGTAGAGTGGCAGATGTAGGGTGTTTTGGTCAGGATGGTATGCAAAGAGTGGTTTGGTGAATAGTGATGAGATGGTGAAAGCCTTGCAGTGGGAGTGGATGTTATTGCAGTTGAATTTATTAAGAAAGGAGGTGACTGTGTTGTTGACTGGATATTCAGTGTATGTATGGATCATAGTGAAGTGCCTGAGGATTGGCAGAATTAATGTATAAAGGCAATGGGGATAAAGGTGAATGTTCAAACTACATAAGATTATTGAGTACACCTGGTAAATTGTATGGAAAGGTTCTGATTGAGAGGGTAAAGGCATGTAAAGAGCATCAGATTGGGAAGAAGCAGTGTGGATCAGGTGTTTGCTTTGAAGAATGTCTGAAAAATACTTAGAAAAACAGATGGATTTATATGTGGCATTTATGGATCTGGGGAAGGCATATGATAGGGTTGATAGAGATGCTTTTTGGAAGGTCTTAGAATATATGGTGTGGGAGGTAAGCTGCTAGAAGTAGAGAGAAGTTATTATCAAGGATGTAAGGCATGTGTATGAGTAGGAAAAGAGGAGAATGCATGGTTCCCAGTGAAGGTCAGTCTGCAGCAAGGGTGTGTGATGTCACCATGGTATTTAATTTGTTCATGAATAGTGTGTTGAGGGAGGTAAATACAAGAGTCTTGGAGAGAGGGGCAAGTATGCAGTCTGTTGGGGATGAGAGGGCCTGAGAAGTGAGTCAGTTGTTATTCACCAATGATACAGCACTGGTGGCCGATTCGAGTGAGAAACTGCAAACGTTGGTGACATAGTTTAGAAGTATGTGTGAAAGGTTTCTAGAAAGCAAGGTTATTAGGTTCAGCAGAGTTGAGGGACAAGTTAGTTGGGATGTAAGTCTGAACATAGAAAAATCAGAGGAAAGGTTGCCAAAGAGGATGTATGTGTCAGAAGTCGACAGAACAACAAGAACCAGGAGACCAAACTGGAGATGGAAGGATGGAATGAAAAAGATTTTGAGTGATCGGAGCCTGAACATGCTGGAGGGTGAAATGCATACAAGGAATAGAGTGAATTGAAACAATGTGGTATACTTGGGTCAACATGCCTTCAATGGACTGAACAAGGGTATGTGAAATGTCCTGGGTAAACCATGGAAAGGTCTGTGAAGCCTGGATGTGGGTGGAAAAGGGGCTGTGGTTTCAGTTCATTTCATGACAGCTCGTATATGGATGTGAGCACATGTGGTCTTTCTTCGTCTGTTTTCTGGCACTACCTTATTGACACAGGTGAAGGCGATTGGGTGTGGGGTAAACGAAGAGAAATATATGCTATTTTTCTTTTCTTTCAGGCATTTGTGCTGTTTCCTGTGGGGCAGGGTGGTGCCAGGAATGGATGAAGGTGAACTAGTATGAATATGAACATGTGTATATATGTATATGTATGTGTACATAAATGTATATGTATGAGTATGTGCATATATGTATATATGTGTGTATGTGAGGAGATATGTCTTTCTTTGTCTGTTTCCTGGTACTACCTTGCTGATGCAGGAAATGGCAATCAAGTATGAAAAAAAATGATAATAATATATATTCTTATATACACAACTGCTTGTTCCAGGAAAGACTGGATTTGTGAAGTATGCATAGATATACATATATGTGCAAGTGAATAAGTAGACTGTGTAAGGTAAGGATGAAATGAAGCATATCTGGGGAAATTTGAATAACTGTATAAACTGTTCTGAAAATGAAAGAAACCCCACATTATAGGAATAGTTAAGTCTGCCTCTAAGAAACTTGATGTCCTATATAGATGTCATATCTTCTTCTCTTCTGAACAGTTGCTCCGTTTATACAAGGGATTAATTCGTCCTTGTATGAAGCACTGCTCTCACATTTAGAATGGTTCTAGCTCTGTTTCCTAACTTGACAGAGTTGAGTCGAAAGCAATCCAACTTATAAACTGTCCCAGGCTAACTTCCAAACGTGACCCCCTTTCCCTATGCTGCAATGTTGGTTCACTTTCCCTCTTCCATAGGTATTACTTTGGATTTTACTCCCAAGAGCTGGCTGCTTGTGTGCCATCACCACTAGCTAGACCACACAATACTTGGCTAACTGCTGTGTCTCATGATTATTGTGTGGCCATTAGCAACTCAAGGGTGTGCGTTTTTGATAAATGTTTCTTTCCCTACACGTGAGGCTTTGGAACACTCTACCTTCTCATGTCTTTCCCAATAACTATAACCTGGCTCATTTCAAAGGACAGGTCTTTCACTTTCTCAAAAATTCATATATACTTTCCCAGTCTTTTCCTTTTCCCTTTCTTAATTCTCTCTATATTTCAATTAGGGCCTGGCCTTGATGTGGAATTTTGGCCATGACTGGAGCCTTCAAAAAAAAAAAAAAAAAAAAAAAAAAAAAAAAAAAAGTTATATAAAAGAGAAAGTGGGATGTGATGAAATTGGCGAGATATTTGGTAAATGGGGGGCTGCCTGGAGTAAATGAGAATGTAAGTTATCTTGTGGATGTGTGTGCTGAGAAGGGTTTATTCCTGGCAAACACCTTTTTTCAGCTCAAGGTGATCCATAGGTATGCATGAATGAAAAATGATGGAGGAGATGAACAAAAGGGTTTGATTTGATTGACTATGGCAGTGGATGAAAAGTTGAGAAAACCTGTGGCAGATGCTAAAGTTGTGAAAGGATTCTTTGGAGACTGACCATTTTGCAGTTCTTGTGAGGGTGAGGACCAGGGAGATCAGGATCAGGTGTTATGAAGCATGGAATGGTAAAAGTACTGGCAAGTGAGAAGATGAATCAGAATGCAAGGAGGAGTATGAAAGGAAGGTGGCCAAAAGTTTAGAAATGCAGTAAATGTAATGATGAAGTCACATGTGAATGAGGTGTTTAAAATGTGTAGAGAAAGACTGTTAAAGGTTGTAGAATTAGCAATTGGATGCGAGTTCACGAACTATAAGAATAAAAGGGGAAATGCATGTTTAAATGCTGAGGAAGAGAAGAAAAATGCATATGGTATATCACTCAAAAGGAATGTACCAGTGGAAGTTCAGCAAAGAAGGAGGGAAGAATATATGTGTGATGTGCAAGCAGAATGTTACAAAGCTGACAGAAATAATAGATGAAGATTCTGGAAGAAAGTTGAATGAAAATTTAGAGAAAATAAGAAACTGTACTGAAAGTATGTGAAAATATTGATGAGAGAAGTAAAGAGGGAGAGTTGCTGAATCAAAAGGAAGAAGTGAAAGGAAGATGTAAAGAGTATTTTGACGAACTGATGAATGCGAGAGAATGTGAGGCAGCAGTTGTTTCATACATGGGTATGGAGGATGTAAGGAAAAGTACACAAATGCATGGGCCTATAGCAAGAAGGGAGGTAAAAAGGGCAATAATGAGGTTGAACATAGGAAAGGCACCTAGAGTGGATGGGGTTATGGCTGAAGTATGGAGGACTGTGATAAAGTGGATGCATTTGATATGCAATTTTGGATGGAAACAAAAGGTTGTGCCTGAGGATTGGGTGTATGCTATTCTTGTTTCTTTATTCAAAGGAATTGGAGCTAAGGATGTCAGTAGCAATTATAGGGGAATAAGCCTGTTAAGTATACCAGGAAAAGTGTATGCTTGAGTGTTAATTGACAGAGTAACAGAAGTTATGGAACGCAGAATAATTGAGGAGCAAGAGGGTTTAAGGTAAGGTAAGGGATGTGTGCATTAGATTTTTGTGGTGAAAACAACTGGAAAAGTATCTAATAAAAGGTAAGAAGCTATATACAATTTTCTTGGATCTGGAGAAAGCATATGACAGATTTGAGTGGAATGCTTTATGAGATTTATTAAGAATATATGGGGTAGGGGAACAACTGTTGGATGGTGTGAAAGCCTTCTATTGAGTAACATATGCATGCGTAAGAGTGGATGGAGAGTTGAGCAAAAGTTTCGGTGTACATGTGGGTGTGAGGAAGGGTTATGTTATGTCAACATGACTTTTTAACATATATATGGATAGAGTGATACGAGAGGTGAAAGCAAAACCAGGGAAAGGGGATGCAGAGATGGAGTGCAGTGGTGAGATATGGTGGCTAGTGACAAACTAGCTTGCAGATGACTATGTGTTGTTTGCTGAGGTTGAAAGGGAATTCCAGAAGGTTATAAGTGTGTTTTATGATATGTGTAAGCATAGGCAATGGAAGATAAATGTAAGTAAAAGTAAAGCAATGGTGTTTGCAAGAAAACAGAGAGAAAGTATAAATTTTGTAAAACCTTATGGAGCAAAAGAAGAAAGTGCACTAAACTGAATTATAGATATGTGGGTAGAAAGCCTGGAAAAGGTGAGAGAATTTAAGTATTTAGGAGTTGTCTAGGGTATGTTTGGTGATATGGAAGGAGAGATAAAGGAGATAGTGGTAAAGGCTAGAAGAGTCTTTGGATTCCTTGACAGAATAATGAAGGGGAGAGTTATAATTTTGCAAGTGAAGAAAGGACAGCATAGTCCTCCCAACCATGACCTGTGCAGCTGAAACATGGGCATGAAATGAGTCACAGGTCAGGAATCCAGGCTGTGAAAATAAGCTATTTGAGAGGAGCATGTGGTATAACTAGATGGAATGAAGAAAGAAATGAAGAGGTGAATGAGAGAAGTGGAATGGTAGGAAACATAAAGGGAATGAATTGTGGAGTGATAAGAGTAGATGAAATGTAATGATTTGAGGAGGTTTGGGCATGTGCAAACAATACATGACTGGGAGTTTACAAGGAGTTGGTGTGAGAGGAAGATGACTTGGGCAAATAGAGTGGGAGAATAAATGGAATGGTGTATGCGAGGGATGCATGTAAGGACAGAGATAAAGGGGACTCTTTTGCTGTGGCCACTCCCTTGATGGTAGTTCCCAAAGGAAACAGGCATCAGAGCTAAAGATAGAAAGATAGCTTCTTCCACTTCAGCAAGGTATCAGGGACAGATGAATAACAGTCCCATATCCAGATCCAATTATAATGCGCTGAAACTGTACTTATTTTGTAACTGATTTTGTGCTTTTATACTTTTTAAGTCTATACTTTTTGAAGTCTATCATTACACAAATTATCTTTCATAACTAACGTCTTACATAGAAATAGTATAATGAATTACATTTTTAATGCTGATTTTTTTTTCAGTATATCTGCCACCTTCTTGACCGTTATATGCTTAGTGAGGTGAGGTAGCACCAAGAACGGAAAAGAATGACTTCACTTGCTCACATCCACTCTTTAGCCGTCATGTATGTCTATCTGCCTAAATATCTATCTATATATCTGATGCCCATTCCCACTGGGAACTTCCATCAAGGGGGTGGCCATGGCAAAAGAGTCTCCACTTATCCCTGTCTTTACATGCCTCACTCGCACACCCCATTCCATGCATTCTTCCACCAATTTTCTCCTTCCAGTACTCTTCCACTTTACTTCCCCAGGTGGTCTTCCTCTCACACCAACTCTTTGTATATTACCAGTCTTGCATTCTTTCCATGTGCCCAAACCTCCTTAAAGCATTACACTTCATCTACTCTTATCACTCCACAATTCATTCCTTTTATGTTTCCTGCCATACCACAGTCATACCACATGCTCCTCTCAAATAGCTTATTTCCATAGCCTGGATTCTTGACCTCTGTGACTCATTCCATGTCTATGTTTCAGCTACATAGGTCAGGATTGGGAGGATTATACTGTCCCTTTATCCTCTCTTACCTCCATACTTACACTTCTAACCTACCTTCCATTATTCTATTGAGGGACCCAATGAATATTCTTCCCTGTACAGCTCTCTCCCTTGTCTCTCCTTGCACATCACCAAGCTTACCCTAGACAACTCCTAAATACTTACATTCTCTCAACTCTTCCTGTCTTTCTCCCCCTATATCCAAAGCACAATTTAGTACACTTTCTTCTTTCACTCAATATAGTTTTACTAAACTCATATTTTTCCTTGCAAATACCATTACTTTACTTTTGCTTGCATTTAATTTCAACCACTTATGCTGCAATTCCTCTTTAAGCAAACAACACAGTATCATGTGCTAAAAGGCTCTCCACCAGCCACCATATCTCACAACCACACTACATCTCTGTATCCCCTTTCCCTAGTTTTGCTTTCATCTCTTGTATTACTCCATCCATATATATATTAAAAAACCACAGCGACATCACACAGCCCTGCCTCACACCCATATGTATACCAAAACTTTCGCTTAACTCTCCATCTACTCTTACACTAGCATTTGCTCCTCTATATAAGGCTTCCACACCATCCAACTGGTGTCCCCCTACCATGTATATCCTTAACACATCCCACAAAGCATTCCACTCAACTCTGTCATAAGCTTTCTTGAAATCCATTAAAGCTACATACAACTTCTTAACTTTCGATATATATTTTTCCATGGTCATCTTTACCACAAAAATCTGACCCACTCATCCCCTATATATCTATATCTCTGATGCCTGTTCCCACCTGGAACTCCCTCAAGGGGGTGGCCACAATAATAGTCTCTCCATAACTAGTGAACTCCAATGCCACTTCTTAGCCTTTAGAGCCTCACCCTTAACAAGCCACTGGCATAGGGCAAATCTACCACAGTGTTTGCAAAGGCTCGAACCTTATGTTCCTACTGACTACTTTTACCCAATGCTCCTGCCTCATGTTCCTAGCTACTACTTCTACCTAATATTTCTACCTAATGCTCTGGCCTAAATGTTCCTAACTACTGCTTCTATTTACTGCTTGTACCATTTTGCCAAAAGGCAGGGCTAGTGCACTGCACTCACCACAGGAAAATCTAGAGCTAAGAAGAATGAGCTACATGAGTAAAATGTTGTCACATGTTATGTATGACAGGAAGAGATTTTATATTTGTGGACAGATTGTCAGTAGTCATGTATGAGTGAGGAAGAAAGTAAAGAAAGTTACCTGGGTCAGAGGAGTGCACCTTGACAATCACTAAAGTGCTAGCTCACTATGAAACTGTCACTAACCCTCCCGATATCCAGGCAGATAGTACTGGTAATATACCTCCCTGGTTATTGGCTGCCTACCAAATATTACCAACCTAACACATACCATACCTTTCCGAAAACTCCCAATGATCCTTACTTATTCTGCTCTCAGTCACTTCCATTTCTCTACAATCAACATTTTTGCAGACACTTTTCCTGGTATGCTTAACAAACTTATTCCCCTAAAACTGCTACATACATCCTTAGCACCTTTTCCTTTGAGTAAAATAGCTTTCACCACCCAATCCTCAGGAACAACCTTCTTTTTCCATGCTAAATTACAGTTTCTCCTTCATACTTCACCATTTCAGCTGTAATCCCATTCACTCCAGGGTACTTTCCAACCTTCAACCTCATTATTGCCCTTTTTACATCCCTTTTTGTTATAGGACCTTGCACTTGTAGCCTCTTCTTTCCATCCTTCATATTCATGCATGTAACAACTTCTCCCACATTCATCAGTTCGTCAAAACACTCTTTCCATCTTCCTTTCACTTCCTTCTTTTGATTTAGCAACTCCCCTTTCTTACTTCTCACATTAACATTACCACACTTACATGCACCTCATTTCTTTTTTAACTCCTTCCAGTACAGTTTCTATTCTCCCTAAACTTCTCTCTCAACTTATTTCCAAATTCCTCATGTACTTTTTGTTTGCTTTCCTCTATCAGCTCCTTAACATTCGGCTTACACATTTTATAGTCTTCCCTCCCCCTTTACTGAACTTCCACTGGTACATTCCTTTCGAATAATCAACCATATGCCATGTTCTTCTCTTCTACAGTATTTCTAATCTCTTCCATCCACTGTGCATGGCCTTTTTATTCCTACATCTCACGACTTTGTATCCAACAACTAATATTACAACCTTTAACAGTCTTTCTTTAAAAATTTTAAATACCTCTTTCACACTTGACTGCATCCCTATATTCACTGCACTTCTATCTAGGTTTTCAGTTACCTTCCATTCATACTCCTCCCTGCACATTTTTCCAATTCAGCTTCTCGCTTGCAAACACTTTTACCTCTCCATTCTTCCTTAAACCATACCTCCACTTCTCCCTGATCCTCATTCCCACAAGAACTGCAAAATGATCGAAGTCTCCAAAGAATCCTCTTACAACTCTAGGATCCAGCATGGCCTTTCTCAATCCTTCATCCACTGCCAAATACTCATTCAAGCATTTTGCTCTTCTCTTCCATCATTCCTCATCCATGTATATCTATAGATCATCTTGAGGTGAAAAAAGGTGTTTACAAGGAATAAATCCCTCTCAGTACAGACATCCACAAGATGAGATCCATTCTCATTTACTCCAGGCATTCCCCATTCCACAACTATCTCGCCAGTTTCATCACATCCCACCTTCTCATTTATATAACCCACTACAATCACGTTTATGAAGTCATTCAAGTTTCATCAGAAACACTTTATTTCTTCTTGACCTCGTACAGTCTTCATGTTCACAGGCATTTATACACATATCCGTACATACTTCACAATTCCAATCTTTCCTTTCACTAACACTATTCTTGATCCATTCCATCCATGCTCTGTAATGCCCTCCCACGCTCTTGGTAATAGAAGAATTGCACATCCTTCTTTCCCTTATCCCTGATAATTTTCATTCATTTCCGTCCATCCCACTCCTCTCTCAATGCCCTCCCATAACTTGCATTTATCCCTTCCATTTTCACTCCATACACATAAAAGCTATAACTTTTAAACTTCCCCATAAGCTCCCTCCTACTCTCACTAGTCATCCCATTTACATTCGGCACTAGCATTTTCAGTCGCTCATCTCTTTTACTTCTCAGCATAACTGGTACACTCCAGTGCTGCTCATATATGTAATGCTTTGATAATACAACCAAATCTTACTGAAAAAATTTATTTGCAGCTGCAGTCTATGAAGAAATAGATTATTTCTAAGAAGACTGCATATCTAGTATTGATTTATTCTGTATTTCATGTTACCACAATGTCCTGCTACTTAGTACTGCTACTTTACCTTATCTCCACAGAACCAGTCTCGACCCTCAAGTCTGCGATCCAATTCCCTCATTACAGGTGGAAGTGTACTTGTATAGAACTCAGTTGCTAACATCTTGGCTTTTTCTACATCACTTGCAAGTCTGTTGAAAATATGTAATTTACATTCATATACATGGTTTGAAACCATACAGACTGGTTTACCAAAGGACATCAAAGTAAAGGATATATAAGTAAATTCCAAACTTCAGGAAATGCTATTATAATGTGAGTCAAATTTTCTTGCTGCTCTTTTTTCCATTGAGAAACACTAAGGTGCAGTTTGACAGTCAAAACCTTATGACATGTTAAAGAATGTTACACAGATGGCTTGAGAAAGAGTCGTTCTGATAATTGTGATCTAGATGGTCTGGCATTTGGATAAATGGAATACTGGTGTATACCTTAGAAAAAATATAGTACTGAATATGAAATGTTAAAACATGCACTATCCATGCTAGTGCCATACATGCATAAAAGACACTTTGATCATGTAAATTTTAAGTATTCTTTTTCAACGATGTTGGGTATATTAATATATTACTATTAATACATTAATTATTCAGTTTCAAATTCAACATAAGTTGCAAACCCATTTGGCACTGCTCATTGTAATCACAAACAGCAGTTCTTGAGAGATCATGAAAAACTTGATATGAATGAACTGCAGCCATTTGGAATGAGTAATGACTACTATTCCCTTAGACGTATAAACAAACCTACCGTATCTTGAATACCCTCTTATCTTTACAAAAATAAAAAAGTATAAAAATGGTTTCTGTGTCAAAATAAACTTGATCTACTGTGTCTATAATAGTATGAAACTGAAATGCAAAGGCACATCAATTACACCAGGTAATTACCTATTTGTACAGTATGGGAAGAGAGTTATACACTAATGACAGACCAATCTCTTGAAGGTGACTGATTCTGTAACCAGCAGTGTTGCCAACCTTTACCATGAATGCAGTGCATATACAATATGATGACTCGAATCAAAGCTGATCTAATAATGAAGATGAATTATGACAAATCTGACATTTTTTACAGTCAAAAGAAACTCATTAGTTTCAGCAAATTATCACCAATATGAACAAGTCCAAATCAAATTAAAATGTATACCTATCTGCACATAGTATAAGTAGAAATATCTGGGAAAAATCTATGATCTTGGATTTTAACTCTTTTGGTGCTCTAGGCATCAAATGTCCTATTCTTGTCAATTAATATATAATTTCCTGACAAGTTGGATTCCATGCACACTGTAAGCATGCCATATATGGCAATCCAAACAATTTGCTTGAAGGCCTCAATAACACATCAATGACCAAACTGGATGGCTGCATGCCTTTCCTTGGATTTGCTGCTTTTAGCTTCTATTTGCTGTACTTGAGATTGGCATGCCTGGTAAAAATGTGTTTTTTCCTAAACTAGGAATATTTAACTTGTAACCCTTTTGCTGCTACAATCTTAACGTCCAAGACACGCTCTGTGTGTGGGATACTGACAAATATTCTAAAACAATATCCATAAATTTATATTGTAATGAACTAGAACATAAGTCTTTTAATAAAAAGATAAACAACTCACCCTGGTAAAATGGCGTAGATGTCTGCTATGTGACCTTTAACTTATGCTACTCCACTATCAGGCATATGAGGGACCTCAGGAGTATTCCCAAGCATATTTGGTGAGGTGTGTGGTATTTTTGTAAATGTTTTTTGCGAAAAAAAAGATTACTAAGGGTTTTTGTAATAAATATGTATCATTTTGTATGAGTGTCACAGCTCTAAACATTACTATGTAATGCAGAAAAGATAATCCATTAAAGAGGCTCCATTAAAAGGGGTCTCTCTATATACAAGGATCATTGAACAGATGACTGCTGGTTCATGTACAAAACTGCTACCATGAAAGGGATAATTTAAAGAAAATATAATAGTTCTGATAGGTTTTGTGCACGTACTCATAAAACTTCAATAAAAGTTATGAATTTTTTGTGTGCTTAGGACTGGTCCAATTGAGAATATCATGAGTTACTCCAAAACTAAAATCTGGTAGGTCTTAATTTACAAGAAAAAAATTGTATCTGTTTATGCTCCTGTTCATAAAATGAAAAAGGAGAAAAAATTATCCATTTTTTGCACAAAATGAGGGCAGCCCAAAGAAAACAGCTGTACATTAAAAGGATTAATACATTTGGCACAACTTAATAAAATATAATTTGTCCAATGGATGCTTTAATTTGAAGCCTGTGCCTACAAAAATTAAGGTAATTCTGTAACGGGTGACTGTAGAAGAATGGCTAGAAATTAACAACAGTAGCCACATCTGAGGTAGCCAGAATTCAAAGTTAGGGTTATGACAAGAAATGAGTCACAATTGGTGGATCAAGATTCATCCTATAAACTGAGTTATCATAAGAAAATTCCCTCCATCAGATGGCTGTGGGAAAAACCTACTGCTGAATGTGAAAGCATGGAGTTAAAAAACTTTCTAAAATAATCAAAATATTCTTTTCAGCTGAATTCTTGTATATACTTATAAGAGAAGTGAGAACGGATGTCTTTATAAAAGAAGTGAAAATGATAAAAACGGGCCCCTTATTTTTATGTTAGCAGAGATGGTATGGGCAGCTGAGGCCCTAATCAGGCCATCCCATAAACGCTATATATGAATATACCTTGGCCTGAGCCAGGTACCTATTTTATCGGCCAACCCCTAGGGGTGGATGAACAGCTAGTTTAACTGTGGACCAACTGCTGCAACCATGATTTGAAACTATGTGCTCAGCCCTGGGCAGCCCATGGATGCGTCATAGTCAGGAACACAAACCGCTACACCCTTAATGAATGAAATAAACTGAGTTTTGAGATCTGTGAATGTGGACAGTTGCATAACATTTACTATTTGCAAAGATTGTCATAACCTTAATTAACCTTACAAATACTTAGGAAGTCAGAAATAGAAAATTTTCAGCAAGCACTGTAATATATACATGCACTGTAATATATATATATATATATATATATATTTTTATTTATTTATTTATTATACTAGATCGCTGTTTCCCGCGTCAGCGAGGTAGCGCCAGGAAACAGACGAAGAA
>JAYMFT010161692.1:0-12412 GCA_038088735.1 Panulirus argus | reverse complement strand
TATATATATATATATATATGGAGCGAGGGGCTGGAAATCCTCCCCTCCAGTTTCTGCTTTTTTAAAAAAAGGAACAGAGAAGGGGCCAAGTGAGGATTTTCCTTCTAAGGCTTAGTCCTCTCTTCTTAACGCTACCTCGCTAATGCGGGAAAAGGCAAATATGTATGAAAAAAAAAATCTGTTTATCATTATTTCTCAGTAATTGCATTGCAAGAATTGTATTGCAAAAGCGAACAGACTGAGAAATTGAAAAATTAGAGATATGGCGTTAGAAAAGAAGAGAATTTGGCCTTTGGGAACAATGAATGTGAGCAGAATCATAAAACAAGTATTTGAATACGTGGAATTGCATAAGATAATGTGAATAAGTTGAGAAATAGCAAGAACAGTAGAAGCAAAAATTTATGGTGCATAAAAGGAGAGCAATTAAGGTTGATTGAAAGGAATTTTGCTGTAATCTAGATGTTTGGAGAATTTCTTTCCAGCATTATTACTTTAAAGTGGGAAGGTGGTGTACAAAATTTTGGTGGACTTAATTCTACTTAAGTTAGCTCACTTTTGAAGGAAAGAGTTATTCCAGGTGGAATGTATGAAAGGCAAGATAAGTATACTATACTAGTTCCTTTGGCTGGCCACCAACAGTTCATTTAATTTGTGTGGTAGAGGAAATAGATATGAAAAGAACTTGGTAGAATAGTACTGTAGAACCCTATTCATATTAATTGTACCTCATTATGGCAAGCCAAACAGCAGATAAGTATCTTTTCACTTGAAAGTAACTCAGGATTTTAATATTGTGCAGTTTTTAGAAGTATTATATCGTGATTAACTCTAATTTTTTCAGAGGATGCAGAGTGTGAAAAAGATTGCCACTGCAGTAAGTGTCAGGAAAAAAGGGAGAAGCTACCATATGAAGCCAGCAAAGCAGTTTATCATGTTCATCGTACATGTTAGTTGATTTTATTGTTAGTCTGTATAGTCTGTCTTCTCATACAACAGGATGGCTTT
This sequence comes from Panulirus argus, assembly GCA_038088735.1. Taxonomy (NCBI): domain Eukaryota; kingdom Metazoa; phylum Arthropoda; class Malacostraca; order Decapoda; family Palinuridae; genus Panulirus; species Panulirus argus. The sequence goes on along the minus strand of JAYMFT010161692.1, from coordinate 11,404 downwards.
TGCAATTTATGTTTAAACACCTCACTGATTCTTCCATTTGTACACTCATCTCTTTATTTTTTCACTACGCTAAGGGTTATCCTCTTTGTTTCTTTTTATACACCTCATTCAGATGCATCCTGTTAGTTGTTCATTCCACAAACATAATCTGTACGATTTTATACCACTGGAGTATTCCATTTTATGTATATTTAACGACATCCATCATCTTATTAGGTCTTCCATAGGTATTTGCTCATTCCTTATTCTTTTCATTCTCAGAACTCCACATTTGCTGCCTAGAAATCTAGAGTGACCCACCACACCCTGTGTAGTAGATTATAGGACTCACCACCTTCATTTTTTATTTTCTACTATTCATGAGCTTTTCAGGAACTCCATGTGAATGGGAACAGATAGAAAAGCAATAGATGTTTTTGTACAATTCTTTAGGGCTTCTTTTCAGATTTTTGCAATCCTGGTTTCTTAATTTCCTACATGAATTTTTAATCTTTTCCCATGTCCCCTCTGAAAATTATTATAATTGTGGTGATCACATGAAATACCTGCATTTAGTTGGATATGAAAAAGGGACTGTTGAGAACATCATTAGACAAGTGTGTCTCAGAGAGAAGTACAGTACCCATGGAAAGTCTGAGGAATGCATATAAAAAAAAGAACTTCATTTTCTTTATTTTAGTACTTAGTGTGGCCACCACATGCCTTCAAAACAACTTGTATGGATTGTGGCATGGATTCAGTAAGGTTCTGCAGTAATCAAGGTCAGTTTGTTCAACCAGATGTCTCTGTTGGCTTTAAGAAGGCAAGGACTTGAAGAAGTATTCCTTTCTTGAAGTTTAAGCTTCGTCTAAGACCACAGCTCCTCGTTGGGATTCAGGTCTGGAGAATTCCCAGGCCATTGAAGGACGTTCACCTGCTTGTCTGACAACCATTTTATGACCTTTGCATGTGACATGGTGCACTGTCTTTCATAAAGAGGTTGCAGCCGTGGATCTCATAAAAATTTATCAGGTGGTCATGGAGAACTTCAATGTAGCAAACTCCATTCATTGTGATGTCCTTGGGATGTTCATGAAATCCCCCATGCCCTAACTCTCCATTAAAGCAATCCCAAATCATGACTGAGTCTGGATGTTTGACAGTCATTTGTACATAATGGGATTCAAGGGGTTTCATGTGTGAGGGACATCTCAACTTGCCATGCCTCACTGCACCACTGGAAAGTCAACTCATTGCTCCATAAGACCCTTTTCCAGTCCTCAGCAGTGAAATTTTTGTAGTTACTTGCAAAACTAAGACGAACATCACACATTTTGTGAGTCAGTAAGGGTTTTTTGGTCATGGAGCGAATAGGCAGGTTCAGGATTTTCTGGCAGCGCTCTTGAATGGTGTGTTCTGCAATGCTTCGGAGGAGGGTGGGATAGGGTTGCTTCAATTATCTTGCTGTGATGTGTGGATTTATCAATACCTGCCTATTGATAAGCTTGTCAGTAGTTGTTAAAGTTTTTCTGGGATGCCCTGGTACAGATTTATGAGGTGGAACTTCACCTTGTTAGATATTCTTGGCTTTTGCAATGAGGCTGTATATAGCTGACTTGCTCATCCACATATGCTGACACATCTTCACCGACATTTTTGCCTCCCTTAAGGCAAGAATCCAAACCTTTTCTTGCTGGATGAGGTTCTTATGCACCATTGGTGTTGGTGGGCGGATAGACGAAAAGTGAATGGAACCAAAAAAAGTGTCTTTGTTAATCCAGCAGCTCATAGTATGTGTCCCCTCTCTATAGCTTGTCCCATGAGGCACTAACGCTCTCCTCAGTCTGTGGTGACACTTTCCTCAGTCTGTGGTGATGGAATCACTAGGGAGAGTTGCTAAGTACTAATTAAGTGAGATCTGAGCATTCGGTAGGCTGATAGACACACAAATTCTGAGGACACCCAACCACACAACAGAAGACCCCATATTCCTCAGATAGGGACTAGACAGATGGTGTTCAACAGAGGAAAGGTTACTAGAGAGATCATAAATGTTGGTATAGTGAATAGAAATAGAGGAAGGTGTAACAGGGAGGGAAAGATTATGGGAGGGGCTGGGACTACTACTGTCTGAGCCCTCCCTCTCGTTGACAGTTGAGTCAGGCAGAAATCCAGAGATTCTTAGCACCCCTTGATGCTGGGGACTAGGGGCCCTATTATGATTATGCTTAAAAATGATTGAGTAGACAGGAGTTGGCAAGGGTATTTATGTGAAGAAAATAAAAAAATAAGCAAGGTTTGAGTAAGTGTATGGTGCTTATATGGAGAAGATGGCAGGATGAGCATTCAGTCACTACCATCATTCTGTCAGCCAGTGCTCTTGTATACACTTTTCCTGATATACTATTTACATTTAGTATACCACATAATCAATCAAACCCTTTTGTTCTTCTCTTCCATTATTTCTCATCCACTTATACCTGTGAATCATCTTGTGCTGAACAAAGGTGTTTGCATGGAATAAACCCTTCTCAGCACACATATCTACAAAATAACTTACATTCTCATTTACTTCAGGCTTTCACCATTTACCAATACCAATATTATCGCATCCCACCTATGCATTGGTGTCACAACCTTCCTCTCTTTTCAAAAGCATTTATACTGTCAGTCAAGTTTCTTCAGAAACTCTTTTATTTCCTCCTTAACTTGCACAGTCTTCATATTCATTGTAGTGTTCATAGACAATCCGGGATCAGTGAAACAATATGTTGCTACTTGATTATTCTGTATGTTCTAACCTGTAGGTCCAGGCTACTTTAGCATAACAATCAAATAAACACAGTCAATTCATTGTAGTCTGGCATGCAAAAACAAGCTCACAAGACCAACCTCAATTACATATATTGTCATATCACAGGATCATAAACAAGCTCACAAAACCAACCTCAGATACATAGATTATCATATTACAGGACACACAAATACTTCAATAGATTCCTTTAAGAACGTAACAAATTGTTTGAGCCAAAACCCCCAACACAACCCATTATAACCATAAACAGTCATTGAAAAGCTTAACTAGTATGAAGGTAATGTTACAGTAACCAAATACAACTTATAAACAACATTTAGCTCACAACATTGCCGACACCAGCTGTACTCAGATAGTTTTGAACACCAGGTCCAGTAGGGAATAGTTCTAAGAACAGTTCAAGGGCACTGGCAGTGCCTCATGCATTGAGTGAGAGTTGATAAATGACTCTGACTACTTCAAGTATCACTCCTAATCAGCTGGTACCTTCACCCACATTCCCTAAACCAAACTCTTATAAAGGAAATTCTCCAAATACACATACTTGTACATAGTTCCTTACAAAGATGCATAGTAATAATACATATTTAAATGATATTTCCTATGAATATACATAAGTCCTAAATACAAATGTTATTACATGAACAAATAAAAAGAAACCCTGGTCAAAAATAACATTGGAACTCATGCTGCGGTGACAGTAACAGAAAACTGAATGATAGGTACAGGGATTGTATTACTTTCACAGGTGCATTTACACATACCCAAGCATACTTCACAATTCTAATCTTTCCTTTCACCCACACTATTCTTCATCCATTCCATACTTGATGTGTAACACACTCCCTTAATTTTGATGGTAGCACAGTTGCACATCCTTCTTTCCCTCATTCCTGATAGTTTTCATTCATTTCCATCCATGCCACTCTTTCCACACCTTACCACAACTTGCATTCATCATTTCCATTTTCATTCTATACACCCTATCCCTAGCTCATCAAAACTGTAACTTTTAAATTTCTTCTCAGACTCCTTCCCGTTACTCTCGCCAGCCATCCTATTAACATTCAGAGCCATCACCCTCAATCACTCATCCCTTTTACTCCCTAGTATAAATGGTGTGATATCAGTGCCACTTCTTAGCCTTTTGTGTCACACCCTTGTTAGGCTAATGGCAGAGGGTAACTCAGCAAAGTGTTTCTCGCAGGCAGCAGGGCTCTCAGATTATTCAAAGAATTAAAGCCTCAGTACACCTCAAGTATTTATTTGTTTCAAACTATTTCCCTGATTGAGTTAGGCAATGCCTCCCCCATCGGTTTCGCCCATAAGGGTGTATTAATGAGGTCACCATGAGAAGGCGGGGTGAGGATTCTCCTGAAAACTAGAGTATCCCCTTGAGGCTATGAAATTCAACTGTTCCCAATTATTGAGTCCTTACTGCAGTAGCAGCACCTCCTTACCTTATTTGCTTGCAAATTTGCATAAGTGCATGCTTTATGGATATTCATGTTTAAACAAATAGCTTCTTTTTTTATTAACTTTTCTCAGCTTTTTAGTTTTCCTTAAAGAGTAACCCCTAAATTTGAATTGTTCAGTCAAATATTGTTTTATTTTATTACAGACTCAGGACCTGTCAAGAGACAAATTGTGAAAACTAAGGGTGGTGGCAAAAGAACATTCATGATATTAAACAAAGCATCTCTAAAGGTACTTCAGGCCAAAGGACTCATTCAGCCACTGAAGAAATGTAAGTAAATAAAAATCCATGGTGAGGAAAATTTTAATTTAATGGACTGATGATTTTCATTCATGCAGACCATAAGACTTAGGTGTATTCCCAAGGCTGGCTGGATAAGATCTGGATATTGGAAACAGCAGATTTCTTTCTTTGAGGGTGTCAGCGCAATAATTGAAAAATTATTCTAAGATGATATGTACATATCATTTAACAGGAAAACAGCTGTCATAATTTGTTTTCATTAATATTGAAATATATGTTTGACGTATTAGGATGAACTGATTTTGAATTATGGAGGAGAAAGGGTGATAGAGTGGATGCATTCTGTGTGTACTGTAGCTTGGATGAAAGCTATTATTGTTCCTTTATTCAAAGTAAAAGGTGCTAAGGATGTACGTAGCAATTATAGGGGAATAGGTGTGTTAAGTATACCAGGAAAGTGTATGTAATAGATTGATAGAGGGATGGAAGTGACTTCATGTAGAATAATTGAGGAGCAAGGGGGTTTTAGGAAGGAAAGGTAAGGAATGTGTGGACCAGATTTTGCGATGAGAATGACTGTGGAAAAGTATTTAGCGAAAGATAAGAAAGCTGTTTGCAGCAATTATACATCTGGAGAGAGTGTATGACAAAGTATAGTGGAATGCTTTATAGGATATATTAAGGAAATAATAACTATGGAGACAGCTGTTAGATGGTATGAAAGCCTTCTATAAAGGAGCAAATGTGTGTGCAAGCATGGACAGAGTTGAGCAAAATTTCAGTCTGCATGTGGGTGTGAAGCAGGGATGTGTGATGTCACCATGGCTTTTTGCCATATATATGGATGGAGTGAAAAGAGAAATGAAAGCAAAGCTAGGGGAAAGGAGTGTTAAGATGGAGTGTGATAGTGAGGTATGGTGGCTGGTGACAAGCTTGTTTCTGGATGATATTGTGCTGTTTGCTAAGAGTGAAGAGGTGTAAGAAAAGGTTGTAAGTGTGTTTTATAATGTGTGTACATGTAGGCAATTGAAGATAAATGCAAGTTAAAGTAAAGTAATGGTGTTTGAAAGGAAACTGAGTGAAAGAAGAAAGCATACTTGTGTTACAGATATGAGGGTAGAAATACTAGAAGAGGTGACAGAGTTCAAGTATTTGAGAATTATTTTGGATAAGTTTAGTGATATGGAAGGAGAGAAAAGGGAGAGAGCAATACAGGGTAGAAGAGTTATTGGTTCCCTTGATAGAATAATGAAGGGTACAGTTGTAAGTATAGATGTGAAGAAAGGATTAAGGGACTGCAACAGAAAAATGGACATGAGATGAGTTACAGAGGTCAAGAATCCAGGCTACGGTCAAGAGTTAATTGAGAGGAGCACATGGTATCACTAGATGGAATGAAGAAAGTAATGAGGGGGTGTATGAGAGATTTGATAGAGCAGGTAATGCAAAGGGAATGAATTACAGAGTGGTAGAGTGAATGAAACATAATACTTTGAGGTCCCTTAGGCATATGGAAAGAATGCAAGTTGGGAAGTTTACAAGGGAAATGTATGATAGTACAAATAAAGTCATTGGTGTGAGAGGACGACCACTTGTAACATGGGAAAATAGAGTGGAATATTACTTGAGGGTGAGAAATGGGGCAAGAATGTATAGAGTGATGTATACAAGGGAGGCATGTAAGGACAGGGATAAGTGGAGAAGACTTTTGCTGTGGCCACCTCTTTCATGGTCGTTCCCAGAGGGAGTCAGAGGTATGGATAGATAGATAGATGTCACACATATATACAAAGGTAGTTGGTAGGCAGCCAATGACCTGGGAGGTATATTAGTGGTACTACTCATCTAGGTATCGGGAGGGTTAGCGACAGCTGCATTGTGAGCCAGCATTTAAAGGGTTGGTAAGATGCACTCCTGTGACCCCTAGTAGCTGTGTTTCCTCTCTGCCTCACCCACCTGTAGATTGCTGGTATTCTATCCATAAACATACAATTTCTCCTTGCCACACATAACACTTGACAACACTCAACTCACAGAACTCATTTTTCGTACCTATAATTTTTCCATGTAGTGAACACTATGTGTTAGCTCTTCCTTTTGGCAAAATGGTAGGAGCAATAGATAGCAGTTGCAGGTAGAAATGTTAGACAGGAGCATTATGATGAGTAGTGGGTAGGAGTGTTAGTTGAGAGCATTAAGTAGAAGTAATAAGTATGTAGGTAGATATAAGTAGGAACTGAGGTAAGAGCCTCTGAAAACACTGCACTAGAGTTGCCCTATGCCAGTAGCTTGTTAAGGGTGAAGACTAAAGCCTAAAAATGGCACTGGAGTTCACCATTTATGGAGATCCTTTTTCCGTGGCCACCCCCTTCAGGGAGTTCTCAAAGGGAAAGGGCATTAGAGATATAGATCGATAGATACACAACCCCATGTAGTTTCTATGAGAGTTGTAACATAACTGCATTATAAGATACCAAATGATTTTTATTCTGTTTATTTATAATTACCCCAGATCCAATTTTTATGAAAGAGTCCTGTTGTTGCCCAAGATCTCTTTCTAAAGGCTTCTGCAGCCCAAGGGTTTGCTACTGTCTGTAGCATGGAAAGTGGACTCCATTGGAGTGAGAAGTTCTTTGATGAAAGTGACTTTTCACTTGCAGTGTAACCACTTGCAAGTGGAGCCCATTAACACCAACATAATGATTAGAATTTGCAAAAAGGCTCTACCTTTCCACAGTGATGGTAAATGAATGCCAGTTGAAGAAGATGAGCAAAACTCTTCAAATTTGAACAGAATAAAGTTTTTTTAAAGTAAGGGTTGCAAAAATACCTCAGACATGATATGCACATAGCCATGGGTCCCCCATTTTCCTACAGACTCATCTCTTTCTCCCGAAATCCTTCACATTTGTATTGTAATGTTGGTACCGATGTGTTTTAATGACACCAGTTTCATAGAAAAAAAAAAAAGAAAAAAAAATTGGTAAATGCTACATTTACCTGCCTTTGGCTTCTCCTTAGATGGACTGGGTTAACTAGGGGGAAAATTTTGAAATGTGTACAAGTGGGACTTAGACCCACAACCTTCTCGACAGTAATCAAGCATATTAACCACTGAGCAACTATGCTACTGTCATTTTCCCAAGTTAACTTCACAATTGATTTGATTTTTTGTCTCCTAACAGAATATATTTTGTTTTCAGATGCTGAGAGTCAGCTGCCTAACAGCGAAACATTGCTGCCCTCAGACCAACCTTTGCAGAATAAAGCAAAAATTCAGTATCATTCAGTTGCCAACCCATCTGATTCACATCATGAATCAGGTTCTTTTGAAAATGCATCAGTTTTTCCAAAAGACTCTAGTGTTGCAGTTAAAACTAATCAGCAGTTGGCATTATTAAACAAAGCACAATGCAGTTTCCCTCAAACATCTAGTCAAACTCCAGTAGTTGTGACATGGTCTGCCACAACTGGAACAGATACTCCATCATTTACTTTTACAATTCAACTTCCACCTGGCCAGAACCAACCTCCTGGTGCACCTCAGGCTCCCATTCAAATTGTTACTCCACCGGTATTTATTGGAGGTTCAGAGCCCACATCTGCTCCAACCTCAGCACAGTTGAACAGTGTCCCTACATGTTCAAGTAAGGTGTCAGTAGCTGGTAACAAGAGTAATGGAGTAAATAATCAGTCCCCATTGTGCTCAGACTTTTCTCCTATAGATTCATCTAAGTTTTCTAAGACTGGAACTGAGGTACATAAAACTCAGGCACCCCTGATAATGACACAGTCTGTAATTTCTTCAATTTCACAGTCAAAGAACTGCACTCATACTAATACGTTTACGACTGAATCTTCCAAATACACAATGAAGTCTCCCATAACAAGTATACAGCATCCTTTGGTTTCCCATGAGTCTTCTGGTGATCAGGATCACGCACTTCCAAGTGGAATAGAATCATCTGTTAATGATATGGAAATTTCCAATGATTTTTCATCATCTGGACCTTCAAGTCCAATAGATGAATCATCTGTAAATAAGTCTGAGGCAAAGCCAACAGCTGTTGGGTTTGCTTCTGGCCCTTGTAAGATTAGAAAAGGGGGAGTGAAAATGTATCGTTATGTAAACATGCCAGATGGCACTGCAGGCATTGGTCAGGCTAATAAATCAGGACCTAAAAGTAACCAGAATGTGCGATGGGTTGCTCTGCCAACTGTACCTATCAGCAGTAGTCGCCCAGTAACTTCAGACACACTAAAGCAAGTAATAAGTGCATTACAACAAAATACTCAGCAAGGAAACATTGGGACACGGAAAATACCATCATCTACAAGCATCTCATCAGATTGCTTTCCTATAACACCAATAGAACAGAAAGGTAAGTTTTGTAGAAGGTAGTAGTTGGTAGGCAGCCAAAAACCAGGGAGGTATATTACCAGTACTACCCACCTGGGTATCAGGAGGGTAAGTGACGCCTGCATAGTGAGCCAGCACTTCACTGGTTGCCAAGTTGCACTCCTCTGACCCATGTAGCTATCTTATCTTTCTGTTTTGCCCAAATCTGGACTACTGGCATTCTTTCCATAAACATACAATCTCTCCTTGTCATACATAACACTTGACAACACTTAACTCACACAGTTTCACAACTAGATTTTCTTGCCATGAGCACTATGCATTTGCCCTGCCTTTTGTCAAAATGTTAGGAGCAATAGACAGTAGTAGTAGGTAGGAACATTAGGGCAGGAGCATTAGGTAGTAGTATTGAGGAGTAGTAGTTGGTAGGAACAAGGCAGCAGCATTAGGTAGTAGTTAGTAGGAACATTAGTTAGGAGTCTCTGCAAACACTGTGCTAGACTTGCCTTCTGTCTGTGGCCTGTTAAAGGTGAGGCAATAAAGGCTAAGGAGCAGCCTTGGAGTTCACTGGTTATGGAGACTAATGCCATGGCCGCCCCCTTGAGAGAGTTCCAGTTGGGAATGGGCATCAGAGATGTAGATAGATAAATAAATGCTATGTTTTATGAATATTAAGATAGAAGCCAGAGGGAAAGATGTAATCGAGATCAGGTAATATTTGTATAACTAATACAGCAATATTTTCAGTCAGTCTCATTGTTTTTCCTTTGTATGGCATTCATTAATAAAGCACTTACTTGAAGATATTAGAACTCAAGAGAGAAATAGCATGGAGTTCAGTGACATTAAATGTCCTTGAATAACAGGGTAACATTGTGACAGCATTGTTGGGTGTGACAGCTGTTTACTTTTTAGCTAATGGAGTGTTTTTATGTGAAACCTTATTTACTTTCAATTTAAACACTGCCATGTACTTTATTTTTTAGAAGGCACTTTTACCAAAATATGAGGTGCACAGTAAAGGTAAGTCTAAAATTCAAGCACTCATCTTTATGACTCTCTTCCAACTGACCGGTCGGTTTGTCATGCTGCTGATGTAACTGAAATCTTTGGATAGTAATCATCAGTTTCACCAAATTGAATATGACAAATAATCCATAAATGTAGGAATTATAAGCAGTTCACCTTCATTGACATGATAATAGTAAACATATGTCAGCACCTTTCATGTAGCAGATAGTAGTTGGTAGACAGCCACTGACTTGGGAGGTATGTTACCGGTATTACCCACCTGGGTATTGGGAGGGTTAGTGATAGCTGCGTAGTGAGCCAGCACTTCAGTGGTTGTCAAGCTGTACTTCTCTGACCCCAGTTAGCTGTCTTTTCTTTCTGTCTCACCAACATGTGGACTGCTAGCATTCTGTTTACGAACGTACTATCTCTTCTTGTCACACATAACACTTGATAACACAGAACTCATATGCTCATCTTCATAACTCTGGATTTTCCTGTTGAGTTCTTTGTGCTAGCTGTGCCTTATGGCAAATTGTTAGGGGCAATATATTAAAGAGGTTGGTTGGAACATGAGACAAGAGCATTAGATAGAAGTAGTTTTGAGGAACATTTGATGAGAGCATTAGGTAGAAATAGTGGGTTAGAACAGGCAGAAACATTAGGTAAAAGTAAGGAAGGGGAGTTGCTGAATCAAAAGGAGGAAGTGAGAGGAAGATGGAAAAAGTATTTTGAAGAACTGATGAATGTGGGAGATGATGCAGCAGTTGTTTCGTGCATGGGTATGAAGGATGGAAGGAAGAGGTTACAAGTGCAAGGGCCTATGATAAAAAGGACAATAATGAGGCTGAAATTCCCCGTAGGAAGGACACCTAGAGTGGATGGGATTATGGCTGAAATGCTGGAAGAGAAAGTGCAATAGAGTGAATATGTACTTTAGCTTGGAAATAGAAGGTTGTGCTTAAGGGTTAGGTGAAAGAAAGCTATTATTGTTCCTTTATTCAAAGGAAAAGGTGCTAAGGATGTATGTAGCAATTATAGGCAAACAAGTCTTCTAAGTAAACCAGGAAAAGTCTATGCAAGAATGTTGATTGACAGAGTGATGAAAGTGACTGAATGCAGAATAAGTAAGGGGCAGGTGGATTTTAGGAAAGTTGTATGCTGCTTTTTGGATCTGGAGAAAGCATATGGCAGAGGTGAGTGGAATTCTTTATGGCATGTGTTAAGTATATTTGGGGTAGGGGAGAACTGTAAGAGTGGATGGAGAATTGAGTGAAAGTTTCAGTGTACATGTTGGTGTGAGGCAGGGCTGTTTGATGTTACTGTGGCTTTTTAGTATATATATGGATAGAGTGATAAGAGAGATGAAAGCAAAACTCGGGAAAGGGGGTGCAGAGATGGAGTGTGGCAGTGGGATGACCTGTTTGTGGATGATACATTTTTTCATTTTTTTCTTTCTCTCCCCACCTCTCTCTCTCTCTCTCTCTCTCTCTCTCTCTCTCTCTCTCTCTCTCTCTCT
>JAYMFT010161681.1:0-12412 GCA_038088735.1 Panulirus argus | reverse complement strand
ATATATATATATATATATATATATATATATATATATATATATATATATATATATATATATATATATACGCATGTATATCGTAGGTATATCATGAAGTTCAGTATCTTAATCCTTTTGTAAGATATGATGCAAGTGATAGTATCACTGAATATGGGAGGAACTGTGATTTGTTTAGCCCATTTCTCATCTGAATAGGAAGTGATGACCTTAATACCTGAATGTGGGTCTACTTTATACGGCGAGATTCATGGAACCTGTGACCAGGTGTACACACTGTACAAAAGCTATCTTTCCACTTTAAAAATTACGTAATATGACATATGTACGAAATAATCTGAGAGCATACCAACCCCATACAGTTAACAGGCGATCGTTCTGAGACCTGTCGATCACTGGCGTAAAGATCGTTTTTTTTTTGCTGTGTGTGCGTCTGTGTACTTCGTGAATCTTTAGCCTATGTTTGGACAATGTGTAAGAAGAAGGTTATTAGCGTTAGTAACAGCGAGTGCGTGTATTTATGTCTGTGAGCGTAATGTGTGTTGGAGAAAGAGGCAACTTTGGTTGATCCCTTTAGCAAGAGAGTTCATCCCTTGAGCACGATGGCACGACCCTTGAGTATGACGGCCTGGCCTTTGACATAACCCTTGAGAGTCAGGTTGAAAGTCATTAATTTTACCTACTTTTGGGCTTTTAGCTTCAAGGGGCGTCAAGTCATGCTTAGGGGTCGAACTGTTGTGATCATCGATCGAACGTTGTGCTCAAGGGTCGAAGTGTCTTGCGCAGAAGTCGAAACGTTTTGTTCAAAGATCGAACCGTCATACTCAGGGATCGAACCGTCGTGCTTAAGGGTCGAACCGCCGTGCTCAGGGATCCAACGTTTGAGATCCGGGGTCGAACTTGTGTGCTCGAGGGTCGAACCGTCGTGCACTGGAGTCGAACCGTCGGGCCTGCACAGTCGTTGAGCCATCGTAATCAAGGGTCGAACCGTTGTGCCCAAGGGGTCCATAATGGCAGAAATTAGCAAACGCGTCCAACGTAATAAACTCTCCTTGTGTGTTAACGGTAGACTGTTATCTGCAGACAGTACGGCCGTAAAACATTGGAGACAAGTTGGCAGTCTAATTGCTCTTGATAATCTTCATTTTCTAATAAGACTATGTCTTTAAAACGCTGATGTTTTCAAGGATTTATATTGCAGATGCGTCCGCAGAAGCTGCTAGTTACACTAAAGAAGAGATTGTGTTTGTAACTATAAAAAAAAGAATAGATAAACATAGGACCAATAAATTTAACGCACTCATGAATTCAAATGATGCAGCAGTTAGAAAAATACGTTGGGTCGAGTATTTGAATTCCGAAGATGTTTTCCCCGCGCAAACTACATTAAGATTCGCGTCAAGTTCTCGTTACTTGTCGCATAGGATCTGCTGCTCCAAAATTAACCTCGAGTGACGGACTTAAAAAAACAAAGGAACAAAGAAAATTGAAGGTAAGAAAAAGCAGCCGTGTGGACGTCCAAGTTTCAAGGCAAAAAAGAAAAAGAGCTTGGCTTGTTTCACACTCTTTCGTGTTTCGCACTCTTTCGTGTTTTACACTCTCGTGTGTCACTCTCTTTCGTGTTTCACACTCTTTCGTGTTAACTGCGACACAAAACGTAACCAAATGTTGCGTTATTTTGTGCTTGCATACTTTGGATGAAAGTTGATCCTAGCATCATGTGTGGAGGTTCGAGATGGGTAATGTTCGATGGTGACTCCCTCTCGTTGAGGGAATTCGAACAAAGACATTGTGAAAACATTCCGACAGCCATCATTCCTCAGGCGAGGTTCCTGATACTCACAGATTACATACTGTGGAAACTGCTCTGGACACACAGTGAGGATTTTTTTTTTTTTTTTTTTTTTTTTTTTTTTTTTTTTTTTCCCAGTATAGCTTAGAAAACGACTTGACAGAAAACTGAAAAGATCGTCCTCATTCCAGGCTGATGCCGAAGGTAAATGAGACAGCCCAGATAAGAGAGCTGGGCTGTGTTCCTAAAACAAGTTCTGGATGGTTCTACAACACAACAGACTGACCCGATGTATCATATCTCCGGAGCGTAAGTATGTGGAGCAATGCGGAAAACAAGTTTGTCAGGCAGGCGTGCCCAGGAGCCGGCGGACAGCCCGCTAATTATATGATTGCAATATATCCAGACATTTGACGGGTGGCCTTGTGCGATTGCAGCATATTCCACCATAAACCAGAAGCCAGCCATCAGGGTGATCTATTCAAAGTATTCAAAGGTTAGGAACTAATAGTTTTAGCTGGTCTACGATTAGAGAAAAAAACTAAACGGGCCAGAAAGCTTTTAGCGTGTACCACAAGCTGTCGACGGATACAAAGCTTGATTCCTAAACTGTCTAAGAGGATTCTTGGACGAGGTAGTTCTAGCATGAATCCCGTACCGTCCGGCTCACTTCGTTAAAAGCTATAGGTGAACAGTGCGTTCGTAGGGAAACAGCAGAAGTTTACAGACTATCTCACTTGAAGCTAGAACAGTCAAGACTTATCTTAACTTGATCTCTTAGCTCTCCCCGCCATTCTTTAGCTTGCACCTGGGGTTCCGTAGGTAATCATAAGCGTGGAACCTCCTCCAGCTCTTGCCGTAATTCTGTCTCGAACCCCAGAATTGTGCAGATATTAAAAGTAATCAAAACCCTTCTTTATCCTCGTGCCATGAACTAGTATTTACCAGATCATTTTATCATGAAGAAAATCCATTTAGTCCAAGAAGGAACCAGTTTCCGAGAGATTCGATATTATTATGCTCGCACTTGAGTCACATGTGAAAAATCGTCACTGGATTCAGCCTGTTCGAGGTTTCATCGAAAGTGAAGAGTCACTTTGGCGAGGCTGTATCATCGTCAGCTGACTTGAATGAGTGTAGTCTCCCCAGAGACCTTCTTGCATCAAAGGAGTCCGTCCTGTCCCTGCTACTGTGGCGCAGCCTTTGGTACTGCTGGAGACCTCCATGGTTTGGGGATCCTGGGGTTGTATGATCATATATAAAGATTTGAAAAACCATCTAAAGAATGAGTTGATGCCATTGTGATTTTAGCCAAAACTCTTTGATATAAAGATAGTGGTAACAACCCCCTTTCCAGACAGCTTGATTAATCCTAATCTTAAGTGGGTGCCATTCAAGAAATTCTCTAATATTAGGTTTAACCTCATTAACACACTGTATTTTTGACCAACTTTACGCCATCCAGAATGACTCACTGTAAGAACTGCAGGCTCCGCTGTCAGGCATGAGTCGAGTGCTGGTGAGGCAAGTCTTGGCTTGGGGATGAAACACCCAGGTAATCTCAGCAATCTTTTCTGGTCTTGAATACACCAGGATTGGGAAGGAGATTCATTCGTTTGATTGTAGCATTATCAACATGTCGTCATTAGTCATGAAGGTCGCCGCCATATAGCACGACCGAACAGCAGCTGTCCATATCAGTAGGAGGAACCTGAGGATATCCATATTTATCCCAGGGGTCAGCCTTGTTCGACTGCCACCTCCCGCTTCAGGTGGCAGCAGGTTACCTCACTGCAAGGCTGAGACACCAGCAGTCACTCTAGCATGATTAAACAACCGCCCTGCTATGTGCCAGCGGTCACCCCTAGCATGGACCGGCGACCATTAGTATGCATGTTCTTCAAGCCCCTTGCATTTCGACGGCGTATAGACGAACATGGGGCGACCAGATGCTCGGAGGTGGCGACATAGTTGCGATGACACCCGTGGGCCACACAAGTCAGTGGACAACAGGCCGCTTTGCTCTCTAGGGAGTCAGGGTCAAGCGTGAGACGACTGCGCAACAGGTAGTAAGGCAGCGATTAGATCGCCCCACCTCTTTTGGAATGCGCTGGTCAGGTTGCCATGACGTTGCTTGTCACAACAGAGCCCCGCGTGGGTCCATAGGTCCTACATTGTGGCTTGCCACAGGCTCTCGTCGGCTCCTGTATACACACGGAGTTGAAGCGCGTCCGTTTAAGGACGCCACAGGAGGTGCTCTGGTACGGACAAGGATCTGCGCATGCGACGGACGCCCCAACATCGTTCCTCGAGCAGTATACGAAGAAGGATCTTACTGAACGCCACGCCCAGCGTCGGCCCACGAGCAGAGTAATTTGGGACACGGGAGGTCCGGCAGCAGCTGAGGGACGAATGGGAAGATAAGATTGAGGTGGAGTCTGTGGGCGTCGCTGTATCTCATGTCAGCCGGATGATGGAATTGCAGCTCCCGAGCCCTGAGGAGCACCTGGGCCGAGAGTCGGCGGCATCCCGACGGAAGAAATGCGAGCGACGTTGCGAGGTACGTCCTTGGCGGACGACGCACGCAGCCGGAGAGATAATGAACCAATTAGTCTCCACTGAGGGAGTTGCTCCTGCTCCCAGGTAACGAATTCGTAGATTTATAAATTGGTTACGTTGTTGTTGACCGTTAAGGTCAGGCCATCATACTCAAAGGTCGTGCTGTCGTGTCCATAAGTTATACCGTCGTGTTTTAAAGGTCGTCCTGTCGTGCTCAGTGGGTTAATGTGGTGTTGTCTCATCTCAGAGCCGCTGAATGTATATAATCAACCCTGAGTGTAGAATATACGTATATATATGCAACCAGCCACGTTAATTCGCAGTATAGTGTAACAGTCAGGTATAATTAGTACCTGTCTCCATCTAGATATATCTTACGAAAATAATTGCTAGAAAAAAGCATATAATTTTTTCATGTTACTTTAGTTTTCTTGGCTCGTACTTACATTAGGATTTGCAACGTTTCTTACTTTTAAGTAAATTGCTCTCCTTATGTTTTAGAACACAAGAGAGAGGTTTAATTGTACCTTGAAAAATTGACAATGATACGAGAGATACCAAGATGTTAATCAAAGAAACTTCATCTGAATATTAAGTCATATGACAGCATTCGAAATAAATGATTACCGAATGATTACTATAGACGAGAACATTGTAGGATGTGACTCTTTATTGCTGACGACAGTTGATCTTTGCGTGAGTATGCGACAAGCCACCCTAACATTGTCTAGGAGTCATTGTAGCTAGCGTGATCCAGGATACACCTTAACATGATCCGGCAACTGCGTACCCTAAGCATGACCCAGGAGCCGCCCTAGCATGATCCACCAGCCACCCTCGTGTGATCCACCAGCCACCCTAGTATAAACCAGGAGCCGCCACCTTAGCGTTCATCCTACAGCCTTGCTAGTATGAGCCATCAGACACCGTAACATACGTAGAGCAGTAAAGAACCTTAACATATCCGGCAACGACACCGGCATGGTCAAACAGGCAGACACCTCCACCACTGACCGGTAGCCATCCAGCTAATCAAGGCGTAGTAGATGCAGCACCTCCCTCCTGCTTCATAATGTACTGCAGACTGGAGAATGCTGGCGGGAGCTCGGCTCCTCTCCGTCAGGAGACCGGGGTAGGAGGGGAGAGGAGGTACTGAGTGACACCTGAACATCAGGGCTTTAATTACTCCGAAATTCCTGCCCGATAATACCTGTTCACCTCCCAACGCCCGCCCCGACCTCCATCCCAAACGACCCCTGTCAGCCATCGATGGGGAGGCGGGTGGATATATCCATAGAAGGCATGGAAGGGCAGTGGAAGACGGAGTGTACACCGGAGTGCATGGGGAGGGCCAGATAACAGAAGACCTGGTGTTCTGTGACGAAGGCTGTCTGCTGGAGAAGAGCTGTATTGTCCAAAAGACTCCTCCCAACCCACTAGCTCCCTCAGGCACGTCAGCCGGCGGGAAAATAGATCAGACGGAACGCCATATAGTATGGAGTGGGATACTGACATAGAAATTCTTTAGGAAAGTGTGAATAGAAAATGCCTCTTGTTTTAGTGTAGAAAATCTGGTAATCTGGTAAGGATGCTTAAATCTACAAAGGAAATAGAAATTGAATTTTGTGTATAATGCATTTTCCTAATACAACGAGTTTATTTACTGGTAATTAATACCATGATATTGATCTCTCCTTGGTTTACAGGTATTGATTGTTTTCACGTTGCCAACATCTGATTGTACTTAATTGTGATGCCCTGTAACTTCTTTTGAACAAATCTCGCTTACTTTTTTCTTTATTGATTCGTCTTCTCTTTACCTTGATACTGTTGCTTAAGGTTTTTGCGTTTCTGTCTAACATTTAGAAGATATCACGATTTTTTTTCCTAATTATTTAGTGTTTTTAAATGATTTGGTGGATCTCCTCGGAGACTGTACTTTTCTTCAGAAAATATAGCGTTAGATCTGTGAATCCTTCTTTATGAGGCTTATTTTTAAGTGATGGGATTAGTTTCGGTGCTATTCTTTGTATTCATACTAGTTTTTCTTCGTCTTGGGTCAGGTGTGGTGACCAGACCTGAACAACATATTCTAAATGTGGTCTGACTAGGGCGTTGCTAAATATAAGTATTGTCTTTCGTTTTATGATTTATATTTGTAGCCCTAAGACCTAACATTCTGTTTATTTTTACTAAATGCAGCTTGTTTATGTGAAATACAGTTAGCCATTACTCTTTGTTTATTGATTTATTATTTATTTTTCGATGGGGGTTCATTATTGATTTTCACACCAAGGTCGTTTGTCTTCTTTTGCTTCTGGTAATATCCTGCCGAGCATTTTATAATCGTAATTAACATTCTTAAGAGCTTTGCCTTTGTCTACAACTGACTCAGTACGCCATGACCTTGGCCACTGTACCAATTTGTCTAAATCACTTTGGATCGTTAAGCTTTCCTGCTTCGTTGGGGCTCTATTTTGCTTTATTTATTGATATTAGATAATAGAAAATATATAGGTCCCCAGGATTGGCGCCTTGAGGAACCCCTCCTGTTACTCTGAGCCAGTCTGATGCTCTCCTGTTTAATGCCATTCATTGTATTCTGTATTTAACCCAGTCTGTTATCCAGTCGCAGTTAAGTTTAAATGTGTTATGAACTATAGTATTACCCAGCAGTTTTATAAGTGTTACGTCAGCGAAAGCTTTCCAGAAGTCTTGGTATATAGTAGTCTGACGGTATTTTTGAATAATCTATGAATATATGATTTGAGACATTTTCTTTTGTAAAATTGATGTTACATTCGACGCTTTTCCCCGTAGCGTTTTATCGGATATTTCAGGGATGGGAAATGCTTTTGATTGGCTGATTTCTTTTAATGGTCTTGAACGGGAGATCATCTGGAACAATGACTTGTTCGCGTTCAGTTTTGTTCTTAATATTTGAGAATTTCACAGTCTTGTGCTGGACGTTTAAGTTCTCATTTTATGCCCCTGGGAATACTCGGGAGAGAGAGAGAGAGAATGAGTTTAAATATTACGAAAGCATTTGTTTGTGTATGATTTGTATATATGTAAGTGTATGTCTGGATGTAAACAGTGTGGGCATATGCGTTTATACATGTATTTATGTGCCTATGTGTGTGTGTGTGTGTGTGTGTGTGTGCGTGTAAATGTATTTGCTCCGAAATTGAGGTCGTGCTTCGAGGAACCAAAGTCCTACATCGTTTCTCTTGACCTGAGACAGCCAGTCATCTTGGACCGTCTTCCAGGGCAGCCGTAGTCACCCCCTTCCCTAGAGGCGCACTGGAAGATTTATATCCATTGCTCCACGACACGGGCGCCGGAGGTGATGGCACGCGCACACCATAACTCCTCTGTACATCCTGGGCCTTAGTAAATCATTGGCTAAAGTCGCCAGCGAGTCAGAGGTGTAATCCACGAACAATCCTCCTGGCATCCAGACCTCCATCACAGGTCGTTGCAGATCTGCCAAAACGTGACCCTGAGATAAAATTCCTCGTATTTTTGCTTGTTTATTTTTTTTTTTAATAAACTTCGACTCTTGAAAGCATTATATACAGTCGTTCTTTGTTCATTCAATTGCCTACCATCGTCCAAATGTGTCTCAGTTGAGTGCGCGATTCCTCGCCTGAGGTGAATTCTTGGTGTGTTATCAGAAGACCTGCAGGTTCTGGCCAGCGGGTGGATCCCGTGTCAAGGTGTGGGTAAGGAGAGATCCCTATCAGGGTGTGGGAGGCGGGGGAAGGAGGAGGCTAGCAGGCTTTGCTGGCTGGCAGCGTTGTTTGTCAGGGTTGATCAGAGGTACCGTGGTGGCAGCAGCCATTAGTCGCTAGTAATTACTTAATGGTGATGGTCCCGCTGATAGGCTGACTACCGCTCCCAACACTGCTGCTGCTGCTGATGCTCAGGGTACTACTGCTGCTACTACTACTTCTACTTCTACCACTACTACTACTACTTCTACTACTAAAAACACGCAAACACAACGGATCTGAAGCTAATAAGGATTCCATTAGTACCCCTGTTGCTGCAGTTGTTGACACTAGCTGGTTTTATTTATGCTGGTTCGTATATTGCTCTTCTCATTACTGCTGTTTGTATAGCCACCACTACCGCCGCTGTTGCCACAGTTCTGTGATTGCACCCTGCAGCCGTTGTTGTTCCTTCTCTTCCTCTTGCTGTTTAACTGTTACTTCTGCTCCCACTCCTCTTGTAACTTTTGCCGTACACTATTCCTGCTACTGTTCGTATACAGCTCCTCCTGCTAAAATACTTTTGTTCCCACTATACTTCTACTGCCACTCTCCTCCCTTCACCACTCCGGCAAGACTACCCACCTTCAAATACGACAAATCACCACACTCATAGAGGAATTACAAGTTCCATTTCTCCCTCTGTTATTCTTAGTAGCTTCCGAATGCCCTCCGTCTTGGTATTAATATAGGACTCTACTGCAATTAATATCTAAGGGGCTACAAACGCCAGAGCGTTTAGCTTGGTCCCTGATAAGACTGAGCTCCGTAATGGACGAGGAGAGTTGGCCCCCTTGAGCAACGAAACCAATAATAATGAAAGGGCCCAGACCTCAGGGGCGGCGGTATATCTTCTGCAGGCAGGTCATTATATTTCACCTGGGCCCCTAAGACCGTGTCAAGTGTGCTTTCTTCAATTAGTTCCAAATCCAGCCTCACTAGGCCGCCGCCTCGCTAGTGAGAGAAGAGGTCGTTACGTGTGTTCTTCCAGAGTAAAGTCTTGCTGGAGCCTAGAGTGACAGGGAGCGAATGATTCTGAAGAGTCGCGGCGATGCTTGGTATATAGATACGTTTGGCACTGATGGTCGTTCCATGCATGCTCGCAAGAGCCCATGATATTCATACTGCAGTCAGTACCCCCGTCAGCCATACTGTGTTTGGCTCGGACACTTCTTTTACATTTTTTTTCTTCGTGTTACAAATGGCTTCCCTCCAGAGGCTGGAGAAGTGTAAATCATAAGCAGGATCTGTGATG
This sequence comes from Panulirus argus, assembly GCA_038088735.1. Classification (NCBI taxonomy): domain Eukaryota; kingdom Metazoa; phylum Arthropoda; class Malacostraca; order Decapoda; family Palinuridae; genus Panulirus; species Panulirus argus. The sequence goes on along the minus strand of JAYMFT010161681.1, from coordinate 3,036 downwards.
CCCATGGACCGAGCGGGTTTGCGAACGACGGTGGCTCATCGTGGTGCCGAAGGTGACCTGCCGTTTGTAGGAGGTCATAGGTGCCCGAGGTGACCTGTTATTCCTGAGGGTTCATAGGTATACCAGGTGACCTGTGATTCCCGAGGGGTCATGGGTTTACCAGATGACCTGTTACTCCTGAGAGGTCATGGATGTACCAGGTGACCTGCTGCTCTTGAAGGGTCATGGACGTACCCAGGTGACCTGCTTCTAATAGGTCATGGGTGTACCAGGTAGCCTGCTAATCTTACGAAGCTGAGAATATACCAGGAGACACGCTATAGCTTCTAGATTATGTAACGTATGGCGGCTTATAGCCCATGACAGCAAAAGTGAAACGCGAAACAAGACTATGATGTACGTTTTCGTCCCCAGGAACGATTTTATAAACGACCTACTGTATGAATGTAGCACGCCTCTAGTGTCTTTAAATAGATCCAATTTTACTAAACTACCGGTCAAGAGGCACGTCCGTCTCTGCAACCGGAAGCTCGGACCACTGGCACGCATGAGGCTGCAGCTTCCTGTAGTTTCTGTGTGGAAATCGGCGTACGATGCTGCTTCCCAAAGTCTCTGTGTGGAGACCGTTCATACGAGGGTTGACCGTTATGATGCCTCCCTTCTCTCCTCGAACAGCAAAGCTGTAGAGTTATATTTCTTCTTTCCATATACCCAATTGTCTTTTCACCTGAGATGCCCATGATTGATTAAGGCATGTCTTTCCCGTGTTATGTCGGTTTTTGTTAAAGAAAACAGGGTCTCGGAATCCACACCATTGCATCGCCAGCCTTCCTGAACGTACTGACGCAGTTCGCCTAGAGATATTCAGGTAGTGCATGATTATTATTCTGAATACTTGCATCAGAAAAAGAGAACACGTATTTTATGGCAAGAAGCTTGACTATGTGTTTTTTCTCCTAGGTTCACTGAAATATTTCCCTTCGTACCCCGTAAAAATAATTAGATGAATAAATGCATAAATGCATAAGGCAGCACATAAGTGAATAAATAAATGTACAAAACAGTTTATGTGATGGTGTGTTTCATATGTATAGCGTCTTCTTGTTGTATGAATCTCTGAGGCTTGAGGATTCCTTCCCAGCACCTGTGCTGAGGATTCTTCCCGAGTACTGTGGTGAGGATTCCTCCCCAGCACCTGTGCTGAGATGTCTCCCTAGCACATGTGCTGAGGTATCTCCCCAGTATCTGTCCTGAGGAGTCTCCTCAGAACTCATGTTGAGGAATCTCCCCCAGCGCCTGTGCTTAGGTATCTCCCCAGCAGAACCTCGTCATAAGTACACTTATTTAAGTAAGTAAGTAAGTTCTCTCGGACAGCAATATATTCAAATCATTACTAGAAGCAAGAGGTCTTACAGCACCCAAACTATCCATTGCCTCATCGCGGTCCATATATTTCAAGGCGAATGGCAATATAAGCAAGCCCATTGTCTCGTTTAACTCTGGGTCTGAGTGCTTTCATGTAAAGTGACTCAGATATTCTCAACTTATCACGAGAACAACAGGTCACTTAATTCAAGATTATCCCGACTTTGTGAGGATGTTACACTACTCAGAATGTTCGCTGCGGTGGGTCGCGCAGCCTACACAACCGGTTCTCCTCCTCCCAAGTGGGGATGATTTTGAAACAGTTGTCTCTACGTCCACGTTCCCAGTTGTAGCATAATGATAGCTCGTCGTCTGTAGCATCTTGAGTTAACCCATGAAGGTGTTATTAAATTGCTGTAACCTTATTCCCATAGGTTTGGGGTCATAACCGTAAGTTCATTAGGAATGTCGGTTAGTCGATTCTTCAGAACGTTTCTGTGTCTGGCACTTATTATAACAGCATACGTGATTCCATGAGTCTTTTTCTGTTTTCGTCTCCCGCTTTCTCCCTCAACAAACCAACACTCAGTGTTCTTAGGCGAATGCCATGTCTTTTCAGTACGATGAATTTTCCCATTCAGACTAAATTCCACCGAACTAACCAATGAATATCACCCATGCCAACACTGAATTATTCTAGAAAGTAATATTAAATGATAGGACTTAACATCACCCGATAACAAAAAGCTACAAAGGCCATAATGGAATTATACTCGAAACGAAATAAGCTTCAATCGGTCCGAGTGAACCATTCACAATACATTGTGTGTCAGAGCTCCAGGTTACCGCCAGACACACTCCATCAAGGCACCAATGCTGCTAGATCCCGCCATCCTATCTAGCCAGTCTGTGCCGTATTATCTATGTTACTGGCCGTAATTGTTCTTTCACACTTCTTTGGTTCCGTACCACACGCTGACTGTGTCTCCAGACGCTTGTGCAGTATACACAACTAACTCCAAGACTACAGCTGGAGTCGGGCACTGTGGTGTCCGGCTCTCCTTAGACTTTTACCATAAAAGCTTTACCCTCTTTGTCCACGCTCTAGTGAGGCCGGTTGTAGTGGCTTCTGCGAGTGGTGGTGATGGCGTGGGCAGGTGTGGTGCGATTGTTAGGGTATTTGGGCTTCAGGAGTATTGACTGCATTGGTTATCGTTAAGGCTGTCAACGTCTAATCACCAGCCGAAAGATCTTGAACACCTTCATGACGTCTTTAAGATGATTCTGAGACCATACCCGCTCTCACTGCACATCCATATGGCCCGTGTGTTCCAGGTAATCTCAGAAATAGAACTGCCCTCCAGACGTCCTGCCCTGCCCTGACGTCGTCACTTCTGTTGCAGCTTTAGAGAGGCTATGGACGAGTGAGAGTAAGGAATGAGTGCCTACTGTGTGGTGACATGGCCAGACCACCACACCGTCGTTATAAAACCCCGGACCCCGTAATCAATAATAAGAAAGACTCCATCACTTATTTAAAAGAGGAACTGTTATTAATGTAGGATAAAAATGATTTATGGGACGGGTCGTGTTTCGTGTTGATGAATTATATATATATATATATATATATATATATATATATATATATATATATATATATATATATGTATT
>JAYMFT010161670.1:0-12412 GCA_038088735.1 Panulirus argus | reverse complement strand
AGGAACAGAGAAGGGGGCCAAGTGAGGATTTTTCCTCTAAGGCTCAATCCTCTGTTCTTAATGCTACCTCGCTAATGTGGGAAACGGCGAATATGTATGAAAAAAAAGAATGATTTATTTATTTATTATACAAAGCATGGATAAGGGAATGCTCAGTAAAATATTTGCAGAGTATGTTTAACCTAATCTAAAGAATGGACCTCAAGTTTGGTCACCCTATATGAAACAACACATAGGTTTGATGGAGATCTAATGAAGTACATCAAAAATATTATCTCAAAAAAAGTACAATGAATCTGAAAGAGGTTAATGGCTATGAATCCAATTTCATTTGGGAAGAGGAAAAAAGGGCTTGAAAAATTACAGTTTTAAAGTTTCTGAAGCATTTGAAAATGTTGATAGTAAAGAGTTTCCTGATATATGCAAGAAAGGACCAACAAGAATTTAGAGCAAGACTCTCAAGACAGATAAACTAGACAGGATGTAAAGAACTATTTCTATAACTGGCGATAGGTAGATGAATGGAACAAAGTGTAGTGATTGTGAATACAAACAATAAACATAAATCTATAAACATGCATGGTAATAAACAAAATTTAAGAGATGGAGCCCAAAAGCTGTAAAGCACCCCAACTACTCTGTGCTGTAAAAACAGATTAGTACAAGTGGGTATATATAAAAAGTTAAATGGATGACAACTAAATTATGACCCCTCTCCATTCGAGAATAGTAGGTTAGTTCAGACTTCATACTGTTGACTTAGAAGGTTCAAATAATAAACTATTACACCATACTGTAAATCTTAGGTCCAAATAATACACATATAAAAAGTACGTAAAACTATGAGGAACAGATTACATTGAAAATGTTAAGTGATCCCAAGCACTGGATTCTGTCCATGCTAAAATTTTGGTTGGTAGGCACTAGAACTAACAATCATGGTCTTAACACAGTACACTGCAGATTCACAAGACTAAAGATGCCAATTTAATGACATACATCATTTAATAAAACTATATAAATTAGTAAACTACATTTGTTTGCTTATCAGTGCATTATGGACAGGAGTAACATGTCCCACAATAACGATCATGATGGCTCACCTGAAGATTCTGAAAGAAGTCCTTGATAAATATTGTGTAGTCTTCATAGTAAAAGTTGATTACTGCAGGATCAAGAAGGCGCTCTGGATAACCAACAGCTATGGACATATTATCAAGCTGCAGGAAAATACAAAATTGCATAACTTAAGGATTCTCATCAATTAATATATTGACAGTGTAATGAGTAGTTTCACTTATTTCAAATAAGTAAATTATTCATTCCAATTTCCTAGCAAAGGATATAGAACATTTTGGTGTTCATAGAAGGTCACAGATAAATATTGTAGTCTTCAATTAGGAGAAAAATATCTGAGAGCATAAATTACTGTAATACAGGAATAGACATCTTAAAGAGAGCATCTCTCCTGAATTAAGGTTCCCAACCCAATCTCTTTGGCTAGTAGAGGCAAAAATGTCCAACTCCATGGGACAGACTTGCAGGCTGTGGTTCCTTCTATAATGTTATGATCTGAGATACTAACCTTATCACCTTCAGTGTCAGTGAAGATTGCCCTGTAATGTCAACATCTCTTATGTGTTGTTGTCACCATCATCACATTTTTTCATTACTCTTTCCATCTAACCAATTCAATCTAGAGATTCACTGATTATTGTTTTATTTTCAGATCAACTGCCAATGTCAGCTCCTTGCTCATCTCCGTTCTATGAAGTGGGAAATCTCTAAACCATGTATTTATTAGATCAAGCTCTTTTACCCTTTCCATTATCTCTTCTATTTTTGCAAATATCACAATTTTTCTAGCTCAGATTTTGATGGTGTATTGGTCATGATATTTAATGTGTTTGTTGCTAATGCATTCACAGCAACAGAGGTACACTTCTGATGACTAACTTTCATCATTAGTTACCTTCAAATTTGCCTTATATATTATTACATTCTGAAACTCCAAATAAGAGACATTAAACTTTGTTATACATGCTGACTGTCATATAAAAAATCAAATAGATTTGTTAGACCTCATTATCTAATATCTACTCTATCTGCATCAAAGGTCTTGCAGCACTCTACTCTAGCCTCTTTCTCAATTGTCTCATAATGCCATGTTTCTATCATATCAATGTACAAACTATCATAAAATTACCTGACTTGTAGGTCAGTTTCTATGCATGACATACAGTATACGCATATCATCCAGGACTTATTTCTTGTTGCTTCTATCTTTTTTGTGTCTGTCTCCTGATTTGTCAACACTTACATGCTCTGTGTTATGTATCTTCTTCAATCTGCTTGTTCTGTTCCTCTTAATTCAGTTACTATTATAAAATCAATCCCTCTAAAATATGATTCTGCTGTGGGTACTAAATTTAGTTATCAAAAGTTGAATCAACAGAAGTTTGGCTTGTGGGACAGTTTGTTCCACAGCTCACCCTTCAAACCCATTGATTTTCAAGTCTTCCAGTTTCTTTGCCTCACTTTGGCTCTGTTTAATCTCAACTCTAACTCTGTACTTCCTTCTTGACTGTGTTTGTTAGTAAGTCCTTATTCATTCCAATTCACTGTTTCTTCATCTTTTCATTCTACTTATTTCTATCACTATGTTCCCCAGTTCTGGTTCTTCTTATGAGCTGAAGATATCTAAATCAAATGCCCAGTCAGCATTTATGGTATCTGTTGCAGTACTGACTAATTTCAATTCTCCTTCAATATGTTAGATGCAAAAATCTTCTTCACTCTCTCAATTACATTTCTGGCATTTATCATAATGGGTGTTTGAAATTACATTCTTGACCTTTGTCACACTAAATGTGGTGTGGGCGAGTGAAGTTTGTTGATATATGACACGTCACATAGAAATCATGTGACTCACGCATGACACTTTAATATGACCTTTTATTTGCTATAACTCATTTATTATGATATCTAGGTCATCTATTCTTCTAACAATTTTTTTCTTTTAGTGAACTCATTTCCACAATGTATACGTTTAGAAAAATAAAAAAATACCTCTACGCAGATCAGAAATCCAGCTTCTACAGTGACAGTGAATGAGGTGAGGGATTAAAGGATGCTCACCTTTTTTTAAATTTAATATCTCAGTTCCTACTGACATAATGTGTTCCTACCTATCTGCTCACAGGAGAGGCCAGTATTGTAGTTCATAATAAAAAGATATGCATATCAACAACCAAAAGAGAAGCTGAATATAAAACTTTGATAAGTATTTGGCTACATGTGGATAATATATTTCCATTTTACTCTTTTTTTTAAAAGTGTTATGAAGATAAGCTTCCTCTAGGGTGGATGGAGGTGCTGGAGCTGTACAGTGTGCTCTGGCAGCACTATTTCTTCCCAAGAGGCACAATTGCCTATAAGGCCGAACTGGCTCTTCTTTTGGTGTTTATGTAGCTTTTACTTGAAGGTTTCATTGCTGATTCCACACAACTTTCTTATCTTACTACAATGAACAACAAGTAGCCAGCCACTCTATTTTCCTAGCAGGGTACTCATGAACTTTTCTTTTGTCTTTCCAATAAATTTCAAGAAAAATCAAGTTGAATAAATCACTCTGTTTCTTGGATTCTTGCCATATTTAGTTATTAATCCTAAGAAATTCTCTTTCTGGCCCTCTATTTACTGCCACACATCTATCATAATGTATCTTTCTCTTCTCTGTTCAAGCCTTTATAGCTGCACTTCTTTCAGTCATTCATGGCAGTTTAGGTGTTCCATTCTATTTCCATTCTTCTTGTAAAGAGTTTTAGGACTTTATTTTTCAGCACAGCTGCACTGTATTCAATTTTGTCCCATCAATGAGCTGAACACATTCACTGCCAGCTCTCTTACTCTTGAAGTCAATGTTCTCACCATCATACCACTCATCACTGTACTCAACAGAACTACCTTTTTACTGTTTATTAAATTCCTTCACTTTTTATCCTTATCCCGTTAGTCATTTGTAAGGCATTAACATTACACTGCTTGTCATTACATATCTTATTTGTTCAAATCTAACTTCCTTAAATTCTATTTGGTTTTACCTCTGCTCATTGATATACAGTATCAATGCCTCTTTGCAATATCTTGTTTTGGTATTTTCCTGCTCCTATCATTCTGATAACGCTGGTGTCATTTGCAAAGAATATGATTGTACTTTCTTTTATTTTAATGTCTATCTCTGATATCAATACGGTAATAGTCCTTAAAACACTGCTGTTCCCTGAGGTACATTTGACAGAACATCGTCATGAAACATGGTTCCATGTTACAAATTTGTATTTTTTTTTGGTTTGTCAGATATTCCCTGACCCATCATCCTATTACACCCTTTAGGTTTTGTTATGCTATGTTTTCAGACAGAATTCTGTATTTCATCTAATTTCTCAATAAATTAAAGAAAAACAGTAACCAGTCTCTTGCCTTTCATCAGTTTCATAATCTATCTGATGCCTGTTTGCTCTTGGAACTTCATAACTGTCCCTGAAATGGACTAGTACTGAATCTAAGTACTTCTACCTAGTAAAATTTCATGATGGCCTTCATACATATACAGCTGTTCAACCTTTTTTTCTGTATATCAGTCTATATGGGTTTATACAGTTTCTGGAGCTTTGCACCTTTTGCACACACTGGTGATACTTATGCTGTAGTAAATTTCAGTGATACTAGCTTCACCTAGACTATGCCTCATTAGTCGCATCACTAGTTTTACTATTGTTATCTCTGTCCTTTCAACGAGAAAGAAAGATTAGCTACCAACATACCCATCTTCAAGTACCTATGACGAAATTTTGCAAGAATACCAGAGCTAGCGTGTTGTGTTCAATGAATGTTTTGATTGTCCAAAGTACATCAGGGACTGGCCTCAATCATACATATAACTGTCTTTCATATGCCTCTGCAGTTGCTTCATGTATATTTTTCTTTTCTCATTTCTACTGTTATTACAGGAATAAAAAGAGAGAAAATGCTGGGCACATGGTTGTGCTTTCAGATCTTCAAATTATCCTTTAATAACTATATGTTTGTTCTATTCCTTTGGCTTAACATTTTTCCCCTTCAGTATGCTTTCTCACTTCATTGCTTCCAAATGTTCCATGACACACATATGGTGGGGATACCTTTATTTTTTCTCTTCAACTTTTTCATTCACTGGAGAGAGAGAGAGAGAGAAAGAGAGAGAGAGAGAAAAAAAAAAGGTGACTATTCCAATTAGGTGGTAGCCAATCCAACCCTCAGAATTCAGTAATAAATACTGCAAGCACCACTGCTGGACATCTGATGCTCTGATGTATGGAGGTGCTCAGGAGTTAAAGCACATAGGAAGATTATACATGCATCACTTTAGTCTGAATATGAGAAAAGGCAAAATGATTTACAAAATTACCTTAGTAGTAAGCTGAGCCTTTATTTCTAAGGGATACCAACGACTGTTGGCCAGGTTTGATCCCAAGGTATGCTGGATCTTACTGAATATCTCATTAACCTGAAAAAAAGTTTAGAGCATGAATTATGTCACATACTGGGAAAATTTATATCTCTTCAAAGATACATACTAACTTATGCAGTACAGCAGGGTCACGATAGAGCATGAAACGGGTACCAAAAAAGTTTGTGCAATGCCGTATTGCACTATAGCGCAACATCCCTTTCCAAGTAAATAAAGGGTTAATGGCCATGGGTTTCAATATGATTATTACTTAACAGAAAATAAGCTTTACGATTCTGTGTCAGAAAGGACTTGAGAGTCGACACTGGCCCTAACCTGTCATCAGAGTCCTATATTAAGAGAACAGTTTGGGGGACAAACTGTCTGCTGGCAAATATCAAAACAGCTTGCAAGTAAGTGGAGAAGAAAAATATTCATATCATACATATGGCCAAAACTAGAATAGGCTTCTCAGCTTTGGTCACCACCTAAAGAAATCCAAAGGAGGGCAACAAAGATGGCACCAGAATTAAGAAAGCTAAGTTATAGGGAAAGGCTGGAGGTTTTAAGTTTACCCATCTTGGAAGAGTGAAGAGTGGTGGAAAACTTGATCACAAACTTTAAGTTTTTAAAAGAGATCGACTATATGGATAGTGTACAGTTCAGTGAGAGATGCAGGGATAGAGCAACCAGAAGACTTCACATGAAATGAAGAAACTTACTAATAAGGATGTAAGGAAATACTTTTACAGTATAAGAGTAGTGATGACATGATTAATGCTGACAGCATACATAAATCTAACAGGCTGTATGATAGAAAATAATGTTTAAGAGGTAGAGCTAAAATTCCCTCTCAGTTCAGTACAAATAGGTAAGTATATCATCATTACACTTTATGACCTATGATCCTGACCAGTGGATGTGGCCAGCTTCCTGAGCAACTAGAGGAACCTTATAAAGAGAAAACAGACTTCTAAGGCATACACATCCCCCAAAAACTACATGACACCATCCTCCTAAACATGACAAAAATTGGGTGGCCAGTTTCGAAGCAGCTGCCATGCCAGAGCCACTCACAGCAATTTCACCTTGAAATTACTAAAACTCTACAACTGAGTTCCCAAGGAGCAGTTCTTTCTCCATCTCTCTTCAGTCTTATCCAACATGAACTTCTATCATTTCAGGCAAATGTCAACAGGAAGATCCTTGCAAACAACCTCGTAATCACATCAAAACATTCTACAACCATAGTAGGAACATCAAACATGCAGGACTACATTACACAACTGAAAAATGATCTATCATGAGCAGAATGTCTGCATCTTCACAGATGTCTTCAGTCACTCTTTTAACCCCAGATGGACATGAATCCAGCTCACACCAACCAGTTACCTTGAAAAGACAGTCTCTTACAATGAACAAAACATCATCCATTCTACGCATCACATACAATACATGTGACATTCATTCCCAGCCAATAACAGAAAAATACAACACAGTGTGAATACCCTCAGAAAACTAACTGTTACCAGATTTAGACAAGAGAAGGGGTCCCTCAACATGTTATACAAACAATTCATCCAACTCAGTTTAACCCATTCACCGTGGCTGACACACATGTGGTCCCTCTGAAAAATAAGGGTTCACTGCAGCTAGTACAAGTATATATGGCTTTTGCATTCAAAACTTCCAGGTTTGAGCTTGGTAGGCAAATACTGGACACAAAAGACAAAACTGGCATCATTTATAATATTGTTAGAAGATATGGGCATTTTTTCAAACTGTAGGAGTTAGTGAGCTTCACCAAGGAAGAGAAGACAGTACAATAACAGCATGTTGCCACATGCCATCTTGACCCTACTAATTATGCTGATATTCTTGCTGGATATAACTCAGATTAAGCAAGTGTATCAACAAGAATAGATGAATGTCCATTTTTGAAGATGAGAGGTATAGTAACTCTGGAGGAGATGGTTAGGGTGGACATAATCCACACACACTGCCATGAGGATGAACAAGGTCTGTACAGAGTGGCGAGAATAAAGCAGGGGGAGTAACTGGGTCTGGCAGGCTATGCTATTCAGGTCAAAAGACTCTGTGTCTGATTCCTCAAATTCAGGAATAGTATATGCTTGTTCAAATGAACATGATTTTTTTTCTATAATTCACTAACAAAAACATTAGGGAAAAGACTGTCGAGGAAACAAATATATATTCTCAGCATCATCGGGAAAAATTTCCCTTATCTTCATCTTGCTGTATATTGGCTAACGGAACTAAAACAACCATGGATAAGACATATCTTTTCCTATGTGATGATTCTTATGTAACTTGTAAAAAGAAACTGAATGACTATTAGACAACGGATGATATGTATGAGATGAAGATTTTCCTTGAAAGCTAACGCTTCACGACCGCTTTCTTTAACTCCTGCGAGTTATTCACTTTGTTGAAAATAAACAACTTGCACAAGGAAGTGATAAGTTGCAAAAAATCCAGCAAATTCTTGAACTTACATGCACAAAATTCCAGATGAAGTCCATGCCTTTTCAGATTTATGAAAAGGAGAGAGTTTAGTGCTCTGGTGAGGTCGTTTATCATAGGCTCACCTGAACACAATATTGTTTTCAAATACACAGATTAATTCATAAGTATCTTGATCATTACTTTTCTCATGAATATTTCTAAATTATGTAAAAACAGTTATCTATATAAAGCTATTACTATACTTTCACAATTAAATTATGAGCAGAAGCAAAATATCCTTCAGCTAAATAGTGCATCTGGCAGTGCAGAAAGAACTGCATAATATTGAAAATACTCGCATACTAAAGGTGAAACAACAACCAAATCCTGCTGAATCCTATACTGTTGCCATCAGGAGAGAGTACCCTACTCATTTTCATTCCAAAAATATGCTTAATGCTTTTTCAATTTTTTCAATTACTGCCTGATGTGTACATGCTTGCTTCGGGAAGGAGGCCATAAAAAAACAGCAACAATGAATGAGTCAAACTATTCTTCACCTGTTTGGTCTCTCACCCTCTCAAAATCAAATATAACAAAGCTGCAAACCATACAAAATAGTTCACTCATAATAATCACTGGCTGCCTTCCAATGACATACACCCAACAACTTCACAATGATATAAAGATCCTTCAAATTCTATATAACTGCATTAGACCTCTCCCACCGAAACCACTACATAAATAACCACTAACCCAAGGAGAATTAAAAAGCTACCTCTGCCTCACACTTCAGCAATCTTTACTCATAGATCTTTCCAACATTAACAAATATAGCACTGGCAAAACACATAAATACTGAAACAAGCTGACAGGCAGTAAGCAACCTACCATCCAAATCGGTCATAAACTCCAACCCACCAAACATACACCCATCAGAACCCACACTCCCCAGACAAACTCTAGTCACACTCCCAATTATGCTCTGGACATTACCATCACTACACAACTACAGAAACCATTTCAACATATCCTAAGACCCTTCATTCCCGTGATGCAACTACCATAAAAATGAAACAGCACTTTTTTTTCTATCATGTTGAAGGCTCCAGTCACAGACAAAAGTCTACATCAAGGCTGGACCCAACTTGAAATATAGGGAGAATTAAGAAATGGAAAAAGAAAAGACAGGGAAAGTATTTATGAATTTCTGAGAAAGTGAAAGACCTGTCTTTTGAAATGGGCCAGGTCATAGTTATTGGGAAAGACGTAAGAAGATAGAGTTCTAAAGCTTCGACATGTAGGGAAACAAGCAGTTATCAAAATGCCCTGCACTAATTGCACATAGATGAACACACATCACAACACTTTATGATCTGTGGTGCTGACCATTGGACACAGAAGCTAACACCACAATACCCTGGTTCTTGGCAACTGAACTCCATTTCCCAATCTATGTTACTATCAAAGTTGTTGAGGTTTATGTAATTTCCATGATCATCTCCTCTATGAGGGTTGTATTTGGTAGGCAGCCACTATCCAAGGAGGTGTAATACTGGCAATATCCACCTGGGTATTGGAAGGTTTAGTGATGGATGCATGGTGAGCAAGCACTTCAGTGCTTGTCAAGCTGCACTCCTTTCACCCAAGCCACTGTCTCTTCTTTCTGCCTTACAGGGAGACTGCTTGCATTCTGTCCACAAACATGCAATCTCTCCTTGTCAACCGTAACACATGACAACACTTAACTCACACAAATCATTCTTTGTCATTTTAGATTTATCAGGTGAGTGCTATGCACTAGCTCTACCTTTTGGCAACATGGTAGGAGCAATAGATAAAAGTAGGAGATAGGCCCATCAAAGAAGAGCATTGGGTAGAAACATTAAATATTAGTAGTAGATAGGAACATTAGCTGGGAGCATTAGATAGAAGTAGGTTGGAATATTAGGCAGGAAAATTAGGTAGACACATTAGGTAGAAGCAGTGGGTAGAAACATTAGGTAGGAACCCCTGAAAACACTGGACAAATGTTGCTCTCTGCCAATGGCCTGTTAAGGGTGAGGCCCTAAAGGCTCAGAAGTGGTACTGTAGTTTACTAGTTATGTCGACTCTTTTGCTGGGCCGCCCCCTTGAGGGAATTCCCAAAGGGAATGGGTATCTTAGATATATATGAATATACCGTCTCCTCTTAAGGTTTTGTGTTACATCAGCTCAATCATCTACAACACTTACCACATAGTCAATCCTGAGTATCATATGATCACTTTTTCTAAATGGTGTATCAAATATAATATTTTCAATATCCATACTAGTGTGTGTGACAAGAGTCAACAAATGAAGGTGTATCAGTCCCTCTCATCCCACTGTGCTCATTGACCTGCTGGCTAAGGTAATTTTCCTGTATACACTTTAAAAACATGCGTCTCCATGACTCCATCACCAAGATAATCCATGTGTGTGTGTGTGTGTGTGTGTGTGTGTGTGTGTGTGTGTGCATGTGTGTGTAATGGATCATAATAATCATTCTCTTTATGTGACTATTTCTATTACCATATATTATGTGATCAATGTTACATACTCATGCTCCTTTCACTTACAACTTGGGAATTCCTTTGGCGTGATCGATATCTGCTTGGACTTCGTTCATACAGTGAGCCCAAGCCAAACTTGAAAAATTTTGCTGTAGATTGAATGCAGAGCTCCCATCGTTCCATGGGCTCTTTAAGCCCTGAAAAAAAATACGATATATATGTGTATATGCAAATAAAAATATTTCAAATTGTGAAAAAAGTATAAGAAAGGAGCAGGGATAAAAGCATTTTAAGATGGAAAGATCAAGAAGAAGCATGCATAACAAATGAAAGGTTTTTTAAAAAAGACAGACAGTATTAATACTTCAGGGACAAGAATGGAAGACAGCAAGATATATCAAGAAAACTAATTTGTGCTAGAGATACTTTAGATGAAGATGCCTGAGAAAGATATATGTTCATGTGCAATGTGACTATTTTGTGCACCAAGGTGAAGGAATAAAAATTGACTTTGGTCTCATGAATCAACATGATATGCAAAGTGAAGAAAAAAACTGCTCCTCTCCCAAACCATATATTTGCAACACCTTCCACACATCATCTCTATCGTCTTTTTGCATGTTTCCTCCAGATCCATAAAAGCAAAGCCTTTTCTAAGTATTCTGCACATATTCTTAAAAGCAAGCACTTGATCCACACATCCTCTAACACTTCTGAGGCCATACAATTCTTCCTCAATCTGATGCTCTGTGCATGTTGCCACACTTTCTATTACCATTCTCTCATACAACTTACCATATAAACTCGTTAAACTTAACCTTTGAAATATGAACATATAACTTTGTCTCCCTTGCCTTTAGACTGTGGTACTGCACTGGTATTCCATCAATTGTCTGGCACATGACCTTGAACCATACATACACTGGAAATCCGAACTAACCAGCTGACAATATCATCCAATTTCTTGAGAAATTTAACTACAATCTCATTCACTTCATCTGTTTTGTCTTTAACGAACCCTCCACTCTACACCAAACCTCTTACCCTTACTTATGCAAATCACAGAATGATATGTATTCATGATAGGGTTAATCTTGATAAAGAGCAAAAAAGGCCAATAGAGGAAATGTCTTTCACATTTCAGGATCTGAGAATTATGTGGCTGCCTATCAGATGATTAAGGAGGACAATAATGTCATTGTTAAGTGGGGTCGCTGATTGGCAGAGGGCAGACCTGCTAACAAGATAAAGTACAACCAATTAACGGGTGGTTAGCACAGGATGATGATATTCTCTCGAGCTCGCAGAACAGACAGACCTTAGAAACTTCAAATATCAAACTGAATACCACAAAATCTATTCCAAACTGCAAATGTAATAGATGTCCTACTTACATATCTTAATCTGCTTTATTTCTACTATATTTTCTTTGTCCAACTGCATAAGTCATGATTCAATGTGTAATATATCATACATGCTACCTGTATGGTCTACTGTATTGACAACTACTATCATGCTTTTGAGTATTTCAAACTTTACCATCGTGAATAAACGTACCTGTAAATTCCTTGCGATAAAGATCCAAGACCCGTGTATTTTCTGAAGACAGGTACGGTATGTATGCTGTCACAAAACTGAAGATTAAGTAGTTGTTCAGGAGACTGAAAAAGAAAAATAACTGAAGCCAGAATCTAATTAAATTTTGTACCATTACACATGACATTATCTATAATAAGTTTTATAAATCCCTGATGATTTTTAGAGAAACTGGGGAAAGCTTTAAGTACTATATAGTGCTTTCAAAATTATATATTTTCCGTATCCATATTCAAGATAATGTATTACTAAGGATAAAAACTACATATTCAAAGAGACAGAAATACACAAGAACACACACAAACATATATATATATATATATAT
>JAYMFT010161659.1:0-12412 GCA_038088735.1 Panulirus argus | reverse complement strand
TTGAAGGCTCCAGTCACGGACAAAAGTCCACATCAAGGCCGGGCCCTAATTGAAATATGGAGAGAATTAAGAAACGGGGGAAAAAAAGGGAAAGTATTTACGAATCTTTGAGAAAGTGAAAGACCTGTCTTTTGAAATAAGCCAGGTCAAAGTTATTGGGAAAGACATGAGAGGGTAGAGAGTTCCAAAGCTTCGACGTGTATGGAAGAAACAGTTATCAAAACGGCCCACCCTTGAGTTGCTATCAGCCACACACTTACTTTATTCCCCTATTACCTGACTCACCAGGAAACAAGGCGTCTTATTCCTTTCACCAGAAGTAAGGTCAAGTTATCGTATAGCTTCTGGAAGCTGAATTATACGTAGCTTCACGCAGCTGGATCTTGTCGAGCACGGAAAGGAATGAAGATCATATTGTTTAGCTTTAAGACGCTACTCATGTAGTACATAGCCTGGAAAGCATGAGGAAGCTACCCATGTATTACCGTTACATAGCTTGGAAAGCTTGAGGAAGCTACCCATGCACTACCGTTACATAGCTTGGAAAGCTTGAGGAATCTACCCATGTACTACCGTTACATAGCTTGGAAAGCTAAAGGAAGTATTTATGGCTTGGAAAACACGATCTTTTCTCAGAACAGCAACGTCAAATGAACTCTGTTTTTAGAGGGATCATGTAGAACTGGGAACCCCTAAACCAGTCACATCATACAACAACACGACAGTCAACCAATCATGTTCTTTTTTGGGAAGAGGCAACTGTTGCCTTGTTTTAGTGGCTGAATGTAATGTCGTTAGCCTATTATTGCTCGAGGTCCTTCACATTGTTAAATCGTGATATGATGGCGCCCAAGTCCTCCCAGTATTCTGTGCTGCTTTGAATGTCTTCACTCCTCCCTTATCGGAAGATTTTTGGCGCTTCTCGTCGAGGAAAAAAGTTGACTTCGGTGGTCCAGCTGAAGACTTTGCCTGTCAGTCTTCTACTTTATCACTGCCTTCTGTCGATGAGACTCTCTTACTTAGTTCAAGTTAGAGGTTTGAAACCTTGTTTTTGGCTGCAGGGGGAAATTAGGGATTCACTAGAGGACGCACATGTAGCGGGAGCAGAGGGACTGGAGCTTAACCAAAGGTTGGGTTTGCTGTTTGAGCAGGGGTTGGAGCTCAACTGACTGGAGGACGCGTTTGTGGCTCTGGGAGGGACTGGAGCTTAACTAGTGAACATATTTGCTTATATCTGGATGTGAAAGTGACCGATGAATGATGGGAGACTGTGAAGAGAGCCTCGTACGTATCTCTCACGAAGGATGGCTGGAGCTGGAGAATAAATCACAGGTTTATGTATATACGGACTGAGGAGAGAGTGATATCGACAGCGTGGCCCATGAGGAGGACGACGATGGTGTGGAGCCACTGGGTATTATGGCCTGACATTTTTGCTTGGCCCTTGGGGCGGCCGGGTCAAAAGCCGCTCTATCATGCCCAGAGGTCTCACCGTCAATGCTCAAGGGAAGCGCCGTCGCTCCATCACCCCAAATCGAACGGCCGTTGATGAGAGCGAGTCCCGAGCTCAAGACAGGTTGCAGTATCGAGAATCTCCCTACAACGAGGTCGGAAACCGGTGCAGCACCACCAGGCTGGCTGGCTCGTGTACACAGGTTATCCTTCGGATTTCAATGCAAACAGAACGTCTCAAAGGCTTTAATCTCGCTGAGCAGCGTAAACACTACTGAGTTAGAGGAACCCGTTGATTAACCCCTATTCACTCCTCTTCCATTATACAGTAGCTGTAATGGTGAAAGAGATTAGCTAAGGTGATATGAGATAAGAATAAGATCACTTAAAGAACGAGATATTACCGAG
This sequence comes from Panulirus argus, assembly GCA_038088735.1. NCBI lineage: Eukaryota > Metazoa > Arthropoda > Malacostraca > Decapoda > Palinuridae > Panulirus > Panulirus argus. The sequence goes on along the minus strand of JAYMFT010161659.1, from coordinate 10,552 downwards.
TTCTTAACAGGGGGACAAGTACCCTTCGTTATCGGCATGAGGTTGCGAGAGCCGGTTTTTGTGGGCGTGTGGTGGGTGGGGCGGGTGGGGGAAGGAGGGAAGTGGGGCGTTGGACGCAAGGCGCGCCCGACCAGACTTATCTGCCATCTCGTTTACTGACCCCCGACGCAAGATAACATACCCAAAGGACGCTGACATATACGCTTGTAGGCCCTGGTCAAGGAGTGGGGGTGGGGGGCTGAACTTGAGCAGGTCAGACATTAAGGTCGAACGGCTGAGGGCAATGTACACCTGTTCAGTGTCCTTTCCAGTCTTGACTGCGTTTCCCCGTTATGGCTTCATCACGAGGAGAAATTCTCCAAAACATTTGGTGAAACTAAATGAATCAATGGGAAGCAAGATATCATACTATTATCATTATTATGACCATATACAACCTCAGGACTCTTTCCATGGCGATTGTGCAACTTGAAGGCTGCGCTACGTCCAGCAGCAGGAAAAAGATGGACTCCTTTGGAGTCAAAAGTTCTTTGACGAGACTGTACTCCCAGTCATACAGCCTTGCCAAATGTGACTTTTCACTGGCGGTTTAACCTCGTGCAGGTGGAGTCCGGTAACAAGAACATCAAGGTAGTACTTGAAGTCTCTGGGGGCCTTCTACCCCCCAACCACACAACCTGAGCTGGGCCCAGGCTGCTGGATTGGGTCTTTGGTCGACCAAGCTGTTGGAAGCCGCGACCCGCAGGCCTAGCTGGCCCACAGCAGCCTGGCTGGTTTAATACACTGTGTAAATATTTGTCGAAAGCACTCTTAAGCTTCACTGTGCATTCCATGATGTTTCTGATGTTTGCAGTTAAGGTGTTGAAGAGTCTTGGTGCCCTGGAATGTGAAGGTGTTCTCTCTTGTTGTGCATATCACACCTTTGGGTTCCGGAGATAGAATTTTACAGCGTCTTCCATGCCTGTCGTGCCGCGAGGATGTTGTTATATCCGAGTGTAATTTGGGGACTCACCCTTCTAGGATTTTTCCAGCATAAATGATGATATGCGTCTCCTGTCTGCGCTCCAGGGAGTAGAGCCACAGGGATTTTAGTCGTTCTCAGTAATTTAGCTCCTTTACCTCGTTCAAATGGTCCATGAAAGATTCTGAACACGTTCAAATTCTATAGTTCGCTTGCTTGATGGGTGACGTTAGATTACAGTAATATTCTATCCTTCTCGTGTCTTAAAAGTCCGTTGTATCCATCCCAACATCCTTTTGGAGGATGCAACTGTTTATATGTTCAGTGAAGGTTGGCCCGTTAGACATTATTACTCAGAGGAGGTCTTTCACATCATTCATCTGGTTTGTGATAGCGTCCGTGTCTGCCTGGTATTCTACAATGTTTTTGATTTTCTCATTCTCCTCATACCGGAGTTGGAACTTATCTCCTTAGAAAAGCATCTTGTTCTCGGTGACTCAGTGAAAAACCTTTTCGGTGGCCCAGTGGAAAATGGGCACAGGTTCCATCATAGCACGATTTAAAAATGTCTGGCTACTTTACCCCCCCCCCCCCCAGCAAACCAAATAGTAAACAACAGTTGTCTCCTCTGAAAAATAAGGTAGGATGGATCTTGCGGACCTTAAAGCTAAGGAAGGTAAAACCAGTTATAAATTTTATGGCGTTAATACACAAATGAAATACAACTGTATACTATCATCATACATGGAGGGCGAAATTAGAGCTAGAACGCTTTCAGAGATCCTTCACGGCTCATACTGACGCGTTCAAGGGGGATGAGGTATTGGGAACAACTGAAATCATTGAGGCTGTGTTGTTTGGAGCACAGACGGGAGAGATTTATCATCATATGCACTTGGATAATCCTAGAAAGATCGATCCTAAACATACACATAAAAATTATCCCCAACTGACGCTACAGGCATGGAAGGCTACGTACAACATTAGTGACCCCTACAAAATTAAAATGCGATGGTCACAAAAGGAGATAATACCTCAAACATCAGGAGCCCAAGACTATTCAACACGTTATCTTCGGACATCAGAAACACCATGAGATGTACAGTGAAGAAATTTAAAAGCTTTGGATAAGTATCTACACCGTATATTATACCAGCCAGGCAGTGGTAAATACGTGGTGCTGCGGAGCCGCGGCTTCCAACAGCCTGGCCAACCAAAGTCCCAACTCAACAACGTAGGCCAGTCCCGTGCTATGGGGGTTGAAGACCCTCCGAAGTCTTATCAGATTCTGCCGGCTTGTCTTTGCACCTGGATAAGTCACTTCGGCGAGGCTTTATCATCGTCAGTTGAAGAAAGGAAGTAGAGCTACCGTCGAGGAACTTCTTACTCCAGAGGAATCCATCATTTCCCAGCTTCTGATTATGGTGCAACCTGAGTTGCAGGAGCTCCATAAACGGCGTCCGGGGAAAATATATATAGTAACATGATGATGATGATGATGATAATAATAATAATAATAATAATAATAATTATAATAATAGTAATTATAAATAATAATAATAATATAATAATAATAATAATAATAATAATAATAATAATAATAATAATATAATAACTATAATAATGATAATGATAATATGATAACTAATAATAAACACAAGGGTAAAACTCTTCCTGTACCACACAAAGAGTAACCATACGGGACGTTTACTGAGTCAGCCGGAGCTGTGGTGCGCATATGGACAAAAGAGAACACTTTAACATCCGGGGCCCAAGACTCGTCAAAACCTAACCTGATGTTACCTAAAACATCACGGGAGGAACAGTGTGGAAGTTTACGGGTGCCCTGGACAAGTACCTGCAAGGTGTACCAGACCAGCCAGGCTGTAGGGTCTATGTGGGTCGGCTAGGCTGCGGTCTTCAACAGCTTCGTCGACTAACGACTCTTCCTAACAATCTGGGCCCAACCCGGGCTGTAGGGGTGGAAGACCCCCCCGAAGACTTCACTTTGTGTTCACCATGTTAAGAGACGGGGCATCAACATGAGTGTAAAAGTCTTTCCCCGGAACTCATATTGTCAAGACAAATGTCAATCACACACACACACATGTACACACGACAATCAGTAATGAGTACCTACCTTATGGGATTCATTTGCCAGGAGGTACTTAAGAAGCAAGCAAAGAAACATGCAGGCAAGGAGGACTGGACTAGGATATTCATCAGATGAAGCAGATTGAAGCGGAAGGAATGAAAACCAAAGAATACAGTCGAGGGGAAAATACGAAAGAAGTCAATAGATACCTAGCTGTTATTGGCCAGCAATGTTACGTGATGCGAATGCATGATTGAAAATACTGTAAACACATGAAGATCGAGTAGTTGTAAATGGAAAAAAAAGAGGTTGTAATTCATGAACTGGGGAAAAAGATAAGTGTGTTGTTAGAATAATGGGGACAAAACGTATTATTGAGATAAGATCCGACCTTATTTGTCTGGAGGGATACACGACGGCAGGGAAGGAAAGAGAACAGGAGGGAGATTGTCTCCCACAGTAAGGAACGATCGGCTCCCACAGTAAGGGACAACATTTTGTTGAAGGAAATATTTGACAAAAATGACTCATTTAAACGGTTCAATAAATTCTGGACTGCATATACGTAATGCCCTAAGGAACATTGACCGGAATGATGATAATTTAACTGTGTCATGTTGAGCTGAGTAATATTGAATATATGAAGAAACATTGGTACATTTTCTGTATATGCTAAACTTAAACATGTTTCTCTCCGTATGGATCATGCAGTCTCAAAATGGTAACATAGAAAAAAAAAATACAATTAATTTCCACTTCTACAGTAAAGTTGATAGAATCTACTAAATTGTTAAGTAAAGAGAGAAATGTCTGTAAATTTTCTTTCGTTGGTCAAAGTCAAAGAACATCATCAACATACCTAAACCAAATTGCCTTGGGGGCTAAGATATCCCTTAGCAATTTTGTTTCAAAGAATTCCAAGTAAAGATTATTTAATACTGGTGAAAAAGGGTTACCCATCGCCATACCAAATTTCTGGGCATATTCTCCATTAAGTTGAAATAGTCTTCTATACAAAATTTTATCAGTTCAAGAAGCAGAATTTGAAACAGGTAAATCAGTATTATCCAAGACATCAACCAAATATTCTAAGGGGTCATCAAAACTTACCAGTTTGAAATCAAAATCAGCATGGATATAACTAAGCTTGTTTACTAAATTTACATTGTTCATGATATTAGAATTTGATATCTCACACACTAGTGGACTTAATAAAGAGACTAACCATTTTGATCATTTATAAGTGATGGAGCTCACTGAACTCATTATAGGTCTTGCCGGAAAGCTTGGCTTATGTGTTTTGATATGCCCATACATATATGGCAGTGAATCAGTTACTTCTCACTTTAATAAATAACTGAAGTTGTTTTTGAAAGGTAATGATTCTCTCAATACACATTACAGGTAGAATGGATGTCAGCGAATGAGGCTTTTTCTTCAACTTTCCTGACGATACCTCGCTAATGCGGGAAACGGCGAACGTTTCAAAAAAAACATACATATGTATATGAATAACGTCATTAAAATATCTAAACCATATAAAACTATACACTTATTACATCTATATTTTTCATGAGAAAAAATACAAAGAGATATATGAGAAAGAATAGGGTGGAAACAATATCACCCACTTGCGTCCTGTGTCTCGCTCAGTGATTCACCGGTAGCGTCACACGTCTTATGTTAACGGTTAAAAATTGCTTACCTCTACAAGGTCATCCGACATCCTCAGTATACCTTCTTTGTCCAAATGGATAGCACAATGATTTTTAGCCTCGTGTGCCTCCCTGTGAGAAACAGCTTTGAGCTCCACAACAGCAACCGCATGTTTACACTTTATTTAATGTTTTTTACACAAGATGCAGACGCTTTACGTTTATCAACCATTGTTCTTATGTTCACTGGTATGCAAATGATTTTCACAACGTATCACAGAGGTACCACTGCAACACAAAAACGCGTAAAACGAAATGTAGAAACACAGATACACAGGGCACATCATAAAGCAGTAAGTGTTCTCGATATACTGAAACTTACTTGGATCAGGAATCTCGAAGGATTATTGGTTGAGGGTTTTAAGTTTAGACCCATCAACATCCTGGGTAATTAACTCCGTCATTATCAAGCTACTTTGACGACTAAAGATCGTAAACACCTTCTTTATGTGTTAGAGGTAATTTTCATAAGTATTCTACACTCTCATCCAGGAAACATCAAACTTGGAAATCTATTTTCCCCCCAAGATTTGTATGAAGCCAGTTTAGCGAGAAAGGAATGTCTAGCATCGTTTGTAGTTCCCAGCACGACGCTAGATGGCAAGATAACTGTTGTGTCCACAGAAAAAGTGATTTTACACACGAACATCGTTAGTTCCACCAGGTTCCCGAAAAAATCCAAAATGGCAACAGTTATTGGCGACAGTGATTTTCAGAATTACGGTAATTATTTGATTATTTCACGAAGGAATCTTGTCGACACGTGACTGTTGTTGGATATGAGCTTTATGGCCTTAAATTAAAGACTTCTTCATGATCATCTGTGGCAGATATCACATCTTTATGTTGCAATGTAAGGTGAGTGGGAGACAAACTAGCATTTTGGAGATATTTTTGATTTGAATGAATTCTACATGAAAGGAAAATAACCCGAGTCTTCCTTGAAATAGTAAGTTCAAGTTTAGGGACGCCACAGAAATAGGCATTGAAATTGGCAGAAAGGCATATCAGTTTATTTCCAGAGTAAGTTCTAAATTTCCTTTGAATTGCTGCTAGCTTTGAATATTAATAGAATTTGTTCTTTAATGTTAGTGTATTGTTTAGGAATTGCAGTAATAGTCAGTCGTTGAGCATGATTTGATTCACTATAATTTTTTGAAAGATGCTGAGTAATTCGATTAGGATTATGTATAAAGGTAAATGTGGGTTTAGTTAATGTAAAAGTAGGCAATACACGTGTGAAACATCAACAGAGCTGTAAAACCTTACCAAATAGCCAAAATGGTAATCGCGGTACATAATGATATGGTGGATTATCAGTTAAGCTCCGCATCGATAACGGCTTTGGGAAATGACTATATATGTTATACGTGCTGTATATAATTCGTTGTGATTACACAGAATACTTGCGGAACATGATTGGGAACATTATATTTTAGTGAATGATGTTATAAGTAGTGTATCCGGGAAAATATGGATTTAAAAGTGAAAGAAGGAAATACACTTGTAGAAATCAACAGGCTCCAGGAAAACATTATTTGACCTTCCAACAGTAAAGTTTTCTCATTATTTTCAGTCATTTAGTCGAAATAGGTCAATCACGCTCACAAATTTCGCCATCAACTTTGAACGGGATGAAAACAAGACTATACAACGTGATCCTGAGCAAGAGACGAATATTATATTGGTATATTTCTTTTTATCATATCTGTGACTAGGAGAGATTTTAAAGGTACAATTGATATTTTACAAGTTTATCACTCACTTTTAAATGGATATACCCCACATCTTCCAAGATATAGGTAAATAACCGTTATCACTTTATTTTAATGTTATGCAGAGTAATATAATGTTCCAAGTCATGTTCCGCAGGTTATCTGTAGTCAAAACGAAATTAAATAAGAACGTAAACCGTAAGTAGCCATATCCCGAGGGTTGTCTTGATGCGAGGCTAAACTTGTAAATTATCAGCAACACTACAGCTATACTACAATTACTTTGTATTTTTCTTACGAAGCTTTTCTGAGATTATAATATGTTTATCTAATAATTTTTGTTTTTTTGGGGGAGTTGAAAGTATATTTCATATGTTTCATTTAATGTTTGCTTGTTTTTATATTTATTGTTGTTCTTTAATCATGAATGTCTTGAATGATTTCCTTTCCAGTATTTTTCATGCTCTATTCGTCGAGGCATTTCCATGTTTTTCTGTTGTTTTTATGTTTCTACTTGCTTTTGTTTGATTGTCTCCACGTAAACAACAAGCAACCGAATGGTATAATAAACTCATGAAACAAAATTATGATAACGGAAAGAACTAAGAATAATACATAGAAAGTCAGTAAGAAGAATAGAAACGTGCATTTTTTTTTTTAAGAAAGTAGGGAGAAGAGGATGATTCTGTTTTCAAGCTGACTTTAAGACTCAAATGAGCTAATTCTAAAGTTTTCTAGTTTTCATACATCAGACTTATATTTTAGCATAGGTCTAGTAGGGCTAGGCTACCTTAGGTTAGGTGAGTCGATGTTAACAGTGTGTGCCCGATTATGATGCAAAAGTTGATAAATGCAGTAATAAGCTTTCAAGGGAGACTCAGGAACGTTTCAAGTAGTTTACCCTTAGGAACGTTTGCAGTACTTTAGACTTAAAGAACCGTTCCGAGCAATTTTATTTTTTAGGAACATATTCAGTAGTGTAGACTTACGAACGTTTCCTGTAGTTATGAGATTTTTACAGTAGCTTAAACTTCGGAATGAGTCCGTCTAGGCCAAACCTATGAACGCTTTCTTTGTATATTTTTCCTCACTCTCGCCTTATGTAAAAGATTATTTGTTAAAAAGTAACAATCTGGAGATTGTAGGTGCCTTGTAATTGCTTTCGTATGATCTAAAGGCTGGCCAAATTTAATGTAAAATCATCTTTCCCGAGCAGGATTGTTGCTTGGTTCCGCTTGTCTAGAGTAAGGTCGCCGAACATGCTTTCCTCGGAAGATGTAAAAAGTAAAACTGCTAGAAAAACAGGTTTCTAATAGATGTTCTTGAAGTGCGTTGCAACATTTGGACGAATCTGGTTCAGAGAAATCGCTTACATTATCGTGGAAAGTATGAAAGCCTATAAAACTGGTCTCACCCTTAAGAAAATAAAAAGATAATGAGATAGAAATATGAATAAGAAAGTAAATGAACTAGATGTAAGATAAATTGATTAATGAAAATAAGATATCCAGGCATAAATGAGGAATTGTATACCATGATCACAAGTCTCACTAGAAATTGCAAGTGAAGAGATTTCGTTTATCCAAGTATGTATGGTAAAAAATGTTTCTGTAAGAGTAAGCTGGAGGCAAGCATAGAGCGTGCGGTGGGTACAACACATTCGACATAGGAGTGTGACGAGTGGGCCCAAGGACCTAGAGGGTCCTTGTCCCCTCGGGGATTATGTTGAAGGATTCTCACTAGAAGAGAAAAACGGTGAATGGACTCTCTCATATGTTTAAGTCACTGGTGGAGTTCCTCAAGACTTCCTCATGGGTCTCGCAATTTTCATATTGATGTGTATCTTCGACTTCACATTAATGTTCATGAAGGTTGGGGAAAGAGAGGTAAATAACATTCAGATTATATAAATACGATGGGTCGCCTACCATCTTTTATAAAACACTCACATTCAACACGTTTTGTGTCCACTGCATCCCAAACTCTCCAACGTAAATGTCCAAAAATACTTAAGTCTCCATATTTCAACGACTTCCTGCCGGAACTCTCCGTCATTTATTTAAAGGCCAAAGGTGAGCCGTGTCCTTCCGCTGCCCGTGACCCTGGCAGGTCTTAAAGCAGACGTTAGGATACACTGCTATCCCAGCTACTCACCAGGCCACCCCTGGGTTACTGCCACGCCCTCTGGTCTGGCACTCGCACTAATACTTCTGTGAATGAAATAAAAAAATCGGCTCAAAAACTGTGGCGCAGGGTGGATCCCAAACGTTGACAGAAACGTCATTTTTGTCGGCGGTTGAAGCTGGTCCCTTGAAGTAAAGCGTATCGATCGTCATTGCTATTCATTATTTATATGCAGGATAGATGAAAAAGGCATGAGGCTATGATGCATCCCCGTCGACACTATATATTCAAGACACGTCGGCCAGTTACCCACACGTATCTGTCGTCTTTAGGGTATGAGAGTACAGAAAACATGGCTGGAACGGCGACTGTGGTGGGTGTATATTTACAAGGGGAATTCAAGGATAGAAGACCTCCGGAACCTCTGTAAGGTATGCCCTCTGAGATGGCTGCTGTACGTAGCCATGTCTTCTGCTCTTACACACCCTTAGACTGTAGCTGTCCCCGGTCTCTGGCAGAGACAACCATTATAAGAATAACGACAAGTGCGTCTCCGGAAACGCACTATGCTTCCGAACCTCTCGTATTATGACCGGAGCAGTAATGTACTTAGCCTTGCCTGCCCAGCCTCACTAGACACGAGCAGCAGCTCCCCCGGACACCAGACCTTGAGAATGGGCCGTCGATGTAACAAAGGTCTCTGTCACGCTACGATCTACTGAAGCTTAAACAACTGGTAGACCATCCGCGCCGCGTCAGTTACTACTCGAATGGTGACTAAAGATTTTCTTTCTTTCTTGGTAGTTTGGGAAAGCCAAATTGAGGTTGGTTTACTTCCTGCACGTTCAGAAATTCATTTTTGTAAGTCAGGACGTATGTCAGTCGCTAGCTCAGGCTCTATGAGTTCCTACCATAATAGTTCATTCAACACCGATTTTTTTTTTTTTCAACTGCCGTTGGTAGTATGGAGGAAGGTAGGGAGCTGGCCTACAAGGAGAGGGATGGTCGAGACTGCTCGAGATGTAGGCGAGGATAGTAAGCCGCCAAGGAGGGCCACGGGATAGTACCGTAATATAGGAAGGGATGGGGGTTGTGTGGGTCAGAATAGCCAGGAGGGCAAGTGATGGCTCAGAGAGTCCACCCTCCAAGGGCGGCAGGTCCTCCTGAGCAGCGCCAGTAGTTTGTGCATAATGGACATTGGTAGACGTCCTAAAGTTGTCCCTACAGGCGAGCTGGGTCTCCAGGTATGAAAACTGATTCATTTAGGGTGATGTAGATTGTTGATAAAGTTTATGGTGACGAACACACACACGCACGCACGACGTCACCAGCATCAGTCAAAGGAGTTAGGCTAGACAAGGAGTGTGCCTACAGCCTCGATCGGCGTCTGTGTCTGTTTGCAAAGCAGAGCAGGTGGCTTCCCGGCTGGCGATCAGATGCGCAATTAGTGACTGATGATGGTGGCAGGCGTAGCGCAAATTATCTTTTGATGATGGTGGCTCGTTAGCGAGGCGACTGCGGCCTCTCTCTGTGGACCAAATACTGTACTCCCGTCAATCTTATCATTGAAGAATTAAAAGAAAAAGTCCTCTTGGCGTTCAGAGCATAAAGGGCGCCTTTGAACCAGAAACCGAAAGAAAAAAAGGGAGGAAAACGGACACGAGCATTAATAATCCTTGTTGATGCGCCTGCAGAGGCGGGAGGGAAAAGCTGACAAACATGGTTGGCGATATTGGGCTGGTGGGCGGGCGCGCCTCTGTCCTGCGTGCAACAGGTAACATCTGGTCGCCATTGTTGTATTGGACGCTATTGTTTGATGCATGGATACACTCGGCTGGTACAGACGGGAGAACGCGTTTTATGGAGGATTTGATGGCTATAGAATATCTGTTCTTTGTACAGCTATATATATATATATATATATATATATATATATATATAT
>JAYMFT010161648.1:0-12412 GCA_038088735.1 Panulirus argus | reverse complement strand
CAGGCACTCCCCATTTACCAACTATCTCACCAATTTCATCACATCCCACTTTTGCATTCATATCACCCAATATGACCATGTTTCTCTCATAATCAAAACCGTTAACACACTCATTCAAATTTCTCCAGAAAAGCTTCATTTCATCCTTACCTTGTGCAGTCTTTATATTCACAGGCACATATACACATAACCATGCACATTTCACAATCCCAGTCTTTTGTTTCACCCACACTGTTCTTGATCCATTCCATCCATGCTCTGTATCACCCTCTTATACCCTTGGTTATAGCAGAATTGCACATCCTTCTTTTCCTCTTTTCCAATAATTTTCACTCATTTCCGTCCATACCATACCTCCTTCCATGCCTTACCACAAGTTGCATTCATCATTTCCATTTTCGCTTCACACACCCTGCCCAAGGATATGTGTTTCCCCAATCCCTAGCACATTCATGCTACAACTTTTAAACCTCTCCACAATCTCCCTCCTTTTACTCTCCCCAGTCATCCCATTCACATTCAGCACCATCACCCTCAATTGCTCATTTCTTTTAACCCTCGGCAAAACTGAAAGTCCAGCCATGCAAAGGAATAACAAAAAACAGAATATAGGACACTTAAAGAGTATACTGAAGAGTAGTAATGGCACATTGGGTTTTTTATGACTAAAAACTAAGGGTCTGGTCAAAGAAGTGAAAAAAGTATCCCAAGAACTGTAAATAGTAAGGGTAAGTACTTGTTTGTATTTACCAAACTGTACAGTAAGGGACAGGGAGTTTTACACTTGTGGGGCCGCATCTTTTACAACACTTCGTATTTCGTAAGCGGTCAGTATTCATAATTCTAACATATTCATCCACTGCTAAAATCTTTTAGTAGTACTTCTTCACATCTTTTCTAGCACATTTGTTGTTTATTTAGTTTATTATGACTGTGGATGTTTCGTCTTTACACCTTTATAGTAGTCGACATTAAGAAATTGGTTTAAGAACTTGATGGTTGAGAAGTGCATGTCTCATTACTAACAAAAGCATATGGAATGTTCCTACATTTTTTTTTTTCCATACATATTCGCTGTTTCCCGCATTTGCGAGGTAGCGTTAAGAACAGATGATTAAGCCTTAGAGGAAAAAATCCTCACTTGGCCCCCTTCTCTGTACCTTCTTTTGGAAAAGTGAAAACATTGTTATCAGTAAATATTTGTTTTGCCTCAATAGAATTCTCCGGAGGATAAATAACTATTAATACCTCCATACAGTTCTTTCATACAGTTACACTTCCCATTACTTTTTGTTTGAATGGGCAATCCAACAGTATTTCTTGATACTTGATACTGTTCTTCATAAGAGGGCCAATGCCTCCTCTTTTATTTTATCTTTTCCTCTCTGTTATCATATATCCTTCTGGACACAATAGGTCTGACCTGATCTCTTCAAATAAGTTTTGCCTCCAGTACTCCAGCATTATCACGTTTGCTTTTCCCAGTTCAATCCATTTGCTACCAGTCAGTTTGCATTCATGTAACATTCACATCACTTAATACTCATGACCTCTCTGGGTAAGAAGTGAAGTTTTTCTGCTCTCTAACTACTTTTAATGTCTTCCCTTTTTTTTTTTTTTTTTTTGCATTCTAACAGTATTCCTTCTTTCTCATTCTTTCTTCCTTTCATCATCTTTGATATATAACCCATTGAATTCTTCCTTATTGTAAGTGTATAGCCTTCTTAAGTACTTCCTGGCTTAAACTTCCATTCTGAGAGTAATCATTACTGGTCATGCCCATATGTCTACATTATATCTATCACTTCTGTCTTTCTTTTTTCTCACAAATTGCAATTGGCCTGTCAGTAGCCAATAGTAATCTTTTGATTATTATTTCTTCCATTGTCACCATTTCCTCTTTGGCTGGAATTTGGTGCTCCAGTCTAAAAATCATCAACATTTTACTAATTTTCTTAGTTTGTGGTACCCACATGTCAGCTAAGTCTTGCAGTATTGCTTCATCAACCTCCATGTCTTTGATTTATTTTTTGAATTTCCAGTTTGCCAACATGCACTGATCATGAATACTCAGACTTTGTTAAACCTTCCATAAGATCATATACTTACTATCTCTAAGTGTATTTTGCCCTCTCTTGTATTCTTTCTCTCTAAAGGTTCCAGTCATGGACAAAAGTCCACATCAAGGCAGGGCCTTAATTGAAATGTAGAGAGGATGATAAAAGGGAAAAAAGATGAGACAAGAGAAAGTATTTATGAATTTTGGAGGAAGTGAAAAACCAGTTTTTTAAAATGTTCTAAGTCATAGTTATTGGGAAAGACATGAGAAGGTAGAGAGTTACAGAGCTTCAAGTTGTAGAGAAAGTAACAATTATGAAATTAGCCCATCACTGAGTGCCAATAGCCACACAGTAATCATGTGATGTGGCAGCTTGCAAAGTTTTACATGGTCTAGCTAGTGGTGGGGGAATGCAAGCAGTCAGCTCTTGAGGGCAAAAACCAAGATAATACCTATAGAAGAGGAAAGTAAACCAACATTATGGTGTAGGGTACGCAGGTCAAGTTTTGAAGTTAGCTTGATATTAGATTGATCTTTATTTGATACCACGTACAGTACAGCTGACGCAAACACTCACAAATATTATCTTAAAGCTTGCTCTAGAATTGGGTTGAATGGAGGTTTGAGCTTCAGTGTTAGTTAGATGAATGAGAAGGATCATCTGTGTATGAAATTGTGAGTGAATTTTTAGGTGAAACTAGATATATAGACCCTTGTGACTTTCCTTGTTGTTTCAGTTTGATTTTGAAGAATCTATCAAAAACTGTTGGAATGCCCCTTTTCTTCTCTCTGTTGCTGAATGCATTTACTGTACAGTATGACTGTTAACAGTATCAGCCATCAACAAATTGAGAAATGCCATCTCTCTTAGGATCATCTGAGAAGAAAATAGCCATTTTTCTTCATGAAGCTGAAAAGCCCATGACATTCATTTCAGCAATACCACTTGCTTTTACTGTGATTAAAAGTAAGCAAAGTGCTCTCCCAATGACTACCATCTAATCACCAGTATCTAAACAGTTCAAACCATTTATAGTAGTTGCACTTCAAATGTAATGGTCTTCTTGTCACTTGCTGGTTATTTTTGACCCATGATTGAGAGGATTATATCCATTAATCATGGTATGAATGCAGCTCAAAATGTACTCCACACAGACACAATGGCAACATCAGGAGGGTTAAGAGTGGCACAGTGCACGACTGATGTCATGTTTATGCTGTAGTTCAAGGTAAATGGTTTAGCACTGAGTCCAAAATCAACATTAAAACTTCATGACTTTAGTAACTTAAAGCAGAACTTCATGTCTTAGAACTCATCAATATTACCTAAATGATGGAGTGAAATTAAAGCAAAACAGCATTTGTAAGGGCAACATTATTTAGGGCCTCCTGTATGCATCTCACATCTCACTGATTCATATCAAGAGAAGCTTGCAGTCCTAGGGTATAATGCACATGTAATGCATGGTGTAATGCAGTATTTGATATGTTCACCAATAATCTTATATGTACCCATCAGTTTTGTATGATATATCTTTATGGTTATAGCTAGATTAAGTTGATATAACAGCAGAAGTAAAGAACTTACACCAGAGGAATTTCACAAATGTACATTAATACAGTAGTGAAGAATCCTGTTATCCAGGACATATAAAATATCCTATAAATTTATGTGCTGAAAATTTTGGGAAGAAACACATGACCAGCTGCAACTTAGGGAATGTGTATTGTTGTACTTCTGACTGGGAGAGAGGTAAATAAAACTACAGTTACCTAACCAAAGCACTGAACCTTGGCTTTTGACATTTATTTTTGTAAGATTCTCACATAGCCAAGGAGATTCCTACTAAGTAGGAATCTTAGATATAATTCATATTATGATATTTCGAAGTGTACATGTCACTGGCATAAGTTATCTTTCATTTTGTGAGACAAGCTACTGGCTCATAAAAAGACCAAAACAAATGCGATTATATGTCTACATGATTTTTCACAGAATAAGGTGAAGTATATACAAAGATTTCTTTGTGACATCCTATCTCTGACATATAGATTGGTATATGCAGAGCCAGTAGGCAGATGGGACAAAAAGGTCTGCAAGTTCAACCTATGAATATAATTTTGGTGGAGAATTTGAAATGTCTTGCAGTCATTTTGGAAGTACTGCATTGATCAAAAGGCCATGGGAAGTCTAAGTTATCTGTATCACCTGCCAGCTGCTGAAGGTTAAAGGGAACTGTTATTTCAGAGGGTTACGTGAGAAGGCTTTATCATGCACATGATGTCAAGACATGATTTCCAATTTCATTTGGAATGTGTGAAGTTGGATTTTTTTGTATCTAAGTTTGTTTAGATATTATGATTTATTTTCACATATTTACTTTAATATACCTTGGCCTACATTAAAAAAAATGCTCCACATGTATATGTTCCTATCAGATTTATTTTATTGTGACAAATCATTTGATAAGATATTTTTGGTCAATACAGGTTCATGGGATAGTCTGTGAGCCTTACTTGTGGATGGTACTCTCTGGTTTCAGTAAGCTAGCGAATGGATGTGTGCAAATTAGGCCATTGTTTGCTTGTTTCTGACACTACCTTGCGAAGGTGGAAGAAGCAGTTGTGAGAAAATGAAAGACAATATGTCCCAGAAATACACTTTTACCCTTTCAGTCTGTAGAAACAGAGATATGGTAGAAGTTGTTTAGTGAAATTCATGGATGTTAAGAACCAGAAAACAGACCCCAGGTTCATGTGATAATGGCCGTTTATAATAAATATCTGAAAATACTGGATGATTATGCAGCTGCTTGGCATCAGTAATTAAGGCTTCAACCTTCAATGTGGTTAGAGTTGATTTGATTTTACACATATGATAAACCTTATCATTTTGGCAAGCGCCTAATGGTTTGGATGGTATGTATCTGACAGGCATCTGGATTGTGTGGTTTAATTCTCCTGAAAAGAAAAACTTCAACTTTTCTCTATAACTTTTAGCATTACTGCTTTATCAGATTAAGTTAGGTTTAGGGCCCATTAACACTGGTGCCATGTGGCTGTTTAACATTCTTTCTTTCTTGTGGTCTGTCCCATGAGCATGAGAATTCTCTTGGATATCTCTAGGAAAGCCAAGGTTAGGACCATCCAGCTCTAAGTATTTCCACTGAGGTTCTTGTCTTCCCCACTCTTTGTCTTCCTCGCAACTGTGGATGTGTTGGAAATTAAATATTTAAGGACAATACATATGTGGTGTAACATGGTTTGATGGAGTAAGTAATGAAAAGGTAAGAGAGATGTGTGGTAGTAAAAAAGGGTGTGGTTGAGAAAGCAGAAGAGGGGTGTGTTGAAATGGTTTGGACATATGGAGAGAAAGAGTGAGGAAAGGTTGACAGAGAGGATATATGTGTCAGAAGTGGAGGGAACAAGTGGAATGGTGAGGCCAAATTGGAGATGGAAGGATGGAGTGAAAATGATTCTGAGTGACTGGGGCTTGAACATGCAGGAGGGTGAAAGGCACGCATAGAATAGTGTGAATTGGAATAATATGGTATACTGGGGTTAAAGTGCTGTCAATAGACTGATCCAAGGCATGTGGAACATCTGGGGTAAATGATGGAAAGATCTGTGGGGCCTCGATGTGGATTGGGAACTGTGGTTTTGTTGCATTACACATGACAGCTCATGTATGTATGTGAGCGGATGTGGCCTTTCCTCATCTGTTTCCTGGTGCTATCCTGCTGACACGGTGGAGGAATCAGGTGTTGGGGAGAAGAAGAGAATGTATATGCTATCTTTTTCCTTTTCCTTTATGCTTTTTTACTGTTCCTATGGGGCGGAATGGTGTCGGGAATGGGTGATGGCGAGCATGTATGAATATGTACATGTGTTTATGTGTATGTGTGTATGTGTATATATATATATGTGTACATGAGGGGATGTGTCTTTCTTTGTCTGTTTTCTGGCACTACCTTGCTTATGTGGGAAATGGCGATCAAGTATAAAAATATATATTTCTTTTCATACATATTCGCCATTTCCCGCATTAGCGAGATAGTGTTAAGAACAGAGGACTGAGCCTTGGAGGAAAAATCCTCACTTGACCCTCTTCTCTGTTCCTTCATTTAGAAAAGTGAAAACAGGAGAGAAGGATTTCCAGCCCCCCACTCCCTCCCCTTTTAGTCGCCTTTTATGACACGCAGGGAATATATAGGAAGTATTTTAGCCCTATCCCCACGTATTCCCTGCATGTCGTAAAAGGCAACTAAAAGGGAAGGGAGCGAGGGGGCTGGAAATCCTCCCCTCCAGTTTTTACTCTTTCCAAAAGAAAGAACAGAGAAGGGGGCCAAGTGAGGATTTTCCTCTCTAAAGGCTCAGTCTTCTGTTCTTAAAGCTACCTCACTAATGTGGGAAATGGCAAATATGTATGAAAAAGAGAGAGAGAGCTGGTATGGCAAAAAGGATATGTTTGAAGATACAACATTCCCAAAGATGTTGTATGGATGCAAGTCATGGGCCATAGATAAGGATGTGAGGAGGAGGGTGAAAATGTTGGAAAAGAAATGTTTAAGGACAATATGTGATGTAAGGTGGTTTGCTCGAGTAAGTAATAGAAGGGTAAGAGAGACAGATGTGATATTAAGAAGAATGTTGTTGAAAGAGTTGAAGAGGTTGTGCTGAAATGGTCAGGACATATGGAAAGTATGACAGAAGAGGCTGACAAAGAGGATATATGTGTTAAAAGTTGAGGGGACAAGGAGGAAGGGGAGACCAAACTGGAGGTGGAAGGATGAAGTGAAAAGATTTTGAGTACTTGGGGCCTGACCATACAGGAGGATGAAAGGTTTGCATGGGATAGAGTGAGCTTGAGCAATGTAGTATTCAGGGGGCAATGTGCTGTCAGTAGATTGAATTAGGGCAAATGAAACAGCTAGGAGAAACCATGGAAAGGCCTAGGGCTGTGGTTTTGATGCATTACAAATGACAGCTAGAATGGATGTGAGTGAATGAGGCTTTTTCTTCTGTTCCTGGTGGTGCCTCACTAATGTCAGAAACAGCAAATAAGTATGAAAAATGTAGTGTAGCATATATTTTTTAAATCAATTTTGTCACAAGAAATCTGATTACAATACTAATGGTTTTTATTAGTAAAATCTATCATTTTGTAAGAATGACACACTATCATTAGGGCACAAATCTTGAACAAGTTTCCTTAGCATCTTTATATATTCTAAATAGTGTAGGGGAAAAATTTAGGCTTTGGCGTCTGTAAATAATGCAAGGGATGCCACTACAAACTTTAATGGTTGTAATGTATACCAGAAAAAAATCAAGTAGCATATGCCTCAGCCACAGTGAACAGAAAAAAGGTAGAATCATATATGCCCCAGTCTCAGTGAAAATGTTCATATATGCTGCAGTCTCAGTGAAAATGTTAAATGTAGAAATAACCTCATCATTGTCTACCCTTTAAAGACTTCATCAAGAAAGCATTATGTTTTATGGTTAGGTAAGTCTCTTAAAGACTTTGGACTCTACTGAAGATTTTCATAGGGGCTTTATTTGTGCATCCTGAAACCTTGAAATCCTTTTTGGCAAGAAATATTTGCGTTCATTAAGAAACTCTTTTTTTGGCTCAACTTTGGCTTTACACTAGAGCAGGTGGCTTCTTCCCTAAATGGGTTAAATGCTGGCTATCTGTGAATTCTGTGAGCTCCTGTCCCACTGGGTCAATGCCAATGCCTCTTTGGCTGTCTCTGATTGGCCAGAGGGGTGAACCTGAAACAGGCAAGCTACTGCCTTCATGGTTGGCAAAATGTGCTTTCTCACCAGATATGCTAATTAAGGTCTAAACCCTGATTTCTCTGGAGATTACCTAGAGAATCTCTCTTGCTCATCAGACTGCTTCAGAGAAAGTTATTTTTTTGACAGTCAAAACCTTCATTTTTAGTGCAAAAAGTGCATTTTTTATATCATGCTCAACAGAACTTTGCTTAGCAATGATTACCTGAAAGTGTTAATATCCAGTTACCCACTATACCATGGTGGCCCAATGCTCAATGAGTAAACTATTACAGTGGTTTCTATTTTTCAGTTATTATGGACTAATCTTTTAATTGAAAGTGATATAAGATAAAAACTTTGATTAAGAGAGCTTCCAACAAATCATTTCTCCAAAACCTTGTGCTCACTGTATGTTACTTTCTGTTACCTGTTTTTTGCTCAAAACCATTTTTTATTTTGTATTTAAGATTGCATGTAACATTTAATGTAATACCTAAAGCATAAGAGAGTGTATGCAAAGCGCTCTGTATGCTTCAATGCCATCCATGTCATATTGAATAAGGATTACTTTTATCTGATAAGTAAATTTCAGAAAGACATAAAATAGGAAGTCTCTTTCTGAAGACTGGAATAAATAAATGAATAATGTTGTGAATGGTTATTTTATTTTTTCTCTAACATTCTTTGCCAATTTATGTAGTTGACAGATCCACCTTGATGTTAGTTTTCTATCTATTGACACTTTTTTGGTATATTAGCTGTAGGAAAGTGTCCTCGGCCAGATGGCCTACTGAGTTAATTTGTGATATTTCTTTTTTCTTTGCAGGTTTCCTTGTTGTGCATTTGTCAAACGTGTACAACAATTGCATCACAATTTTTTCTAGATCAAAAAGAAATCAAGTTTCTATAATTTCGAAATATTTTTTGTCTTGTTAATTCTTTCATGCCTCAGTGTAGACATTTTTAATTATTACCGAATTATTAAAGTAATACACCACAGAATCAGCTCAAGCACCCTTTATTTAACACTAATATGTCTTTGTAATAGGGGAAGGCATCTTTTAAGTTTAACTGGATGTGTGCTGGTCTGGCTTGTGATCTTATTCTGATCTAGAACTGTCAAAGAGTGACCCGTGGTGGGTTGTCAATGATAGCCTGAGAAGTACATTGAAGCCTCTGTATGAAATTCAAATTGGGCTGTTAGACTAAAAGAAATCTCAAGATTTTCTGAAATTTTACATAAAAAAGAAAATTGTATTTCTCGGTTAAGGTTGAAATCCCAAGATATTGGGAAAGAGCCAAGGAGTGGCATCACTGGCAAGACCAAGTACTGGTCCTAAGCCTGGGTCCATAATAACGTATCCATGTATCAAACATGAATAAATCACAAATGGATCTGGCAGTGAGAGGCCGCTGCCAAGCACACTTACTGGGAATTTTGGAACAGCTTTACTTTTTCAATGGAAGCTGCATCAGCACAAAAATTTTTCATCCACCAATTTTGGTGCTTGAGAACTTTAGGCAGTGGAGCAGATGTCCTCTCCCTGCAAAGTGAAAAAAAATCATGTTGGTTAGGACCATACCATAGAAGGAGGTTAAAAAGTAAATATATACTTTTGTAACAACGGTGATTACATGAGCCTGGCATGGCGGTGGGATCCCTGAAGCCTCGCTCTGGATGTCGGACCACCTCCATTCCTGCAGTTTCGTTCCTGCCGCCTTCCATTCCCTTTGAACTCTGCCTTTTCCCAGAGGCATGAACAATACTTTAACCATTTGTCAAATGTATCTGCACATCTTCAATGTATATGGAGAAAAATTTCATTGGGACATTGAGCTTTATTTGGGTCAAGACCCTTTAGTTTTCTGTAAATATTTTTGTAGACACATATTAAGGTGTCTTAATGCTTTCTAAGACCCCATTTCTCACTTCTGAATTACCATGAATAGCTGTTCTAAATGATATTTCAATCCTGAGGGATTTAGGGGAAAGTTTTGGATTATTGCCTGACTTGCCAACAATATATTTTCTTTGTGTCTTTCTTCCTTATTCAAACTGCTATGCTTGTTCCATCCTGTCCTGTACTGTGTCACAAATGATGGCTGTCTGGAGAGCTAGGGACTCACCACTTGTTTGTTTCAGTGATGTGTACATGAGGTGTAATAAGCAAATTAAATACTACATTGGTACTGTTTTAAAATTCCACCAGGTAAGGCTGATGCATCATGATATATTTAATGTTTCAACCCATATTAGACCATGGCAGCAATCAAATTGAAAACTAAGCACACCAATTGCAAGGATGATTTTGGCACATAAAGGTCACACCTAGGAATGTAGTAAACTTGATTTATATCCTGTATTTTGTAAAGAACAATAGCAATCATGTCTTGATCAGAGAAAAGCAACGTATCCACATAGCCCTTCAGATTCATACACACTCATCAGGAAGACTGGAATAGATATATTTCAAGATAGACAGATGGCTTGGGGATGGGGAGCCCTAAAAATGAGATCTGACATTTCTTATATTATTCAACGGCCCTTTCTTTTTCTTGGGGGGCTATGGGTCATGCTCTCCTAAAGTCATCAGTGTTTTCATGATTTCCAATGCTGGTGGGTCATGAGCTGCTGTTTAGCCTATTTGATTATCATAAACTCAAATTCTCGAGGACCTGATGTATTATAGTTTGATATACTGTTCCATTTGCAATAACACATCTGTGGAAAGCATATGAAATTGGTAAAGATTACCAGAAATTTGGAAATATTTGTATAATTTTGTATGGAAATATGTACTGTCTTCACTATATATTCTTTTATTATGTTCTTCAAAGATATATGAAGTGTGAGGAGGAAGAATATTTTTACTTCGCTTCCCCAAAATGACAAAGATTGCAAAACTGGTAGGGTGTACTTTTGTTTAATCATTTCATGAATATGATTTTTCTATACCTATACCTAATGTATGTAATGAGCTGGGCTTAAGCTGCCCTCCTCTGTCTTAGGGCTCACCTTTTAGCACTCAATACAGAGAATCTCCTGCTGGGATGTACAAGCAATTGGTAAGGTTTACAAAACTTCAATTTACAGTTATCGCTAATCCTACGGTAAGAATTTTCTCCAAACAAAACAATTAACTGCTCACTGAGGATATTTACACAAAGAAATTAACTCCAAATAGAAACACTACCATAATTGCTCACAAATTATTCACATACAGTTCATGGGTCAGTACTACCATGTGCTTCTTAAAGCACTACCTGGGTTTTCTCCCAACCCAGCACCTATAAGGCCTATCCCCACTCGGTTTACACCACTCACAATCTGGTTACCATACGAGACTATCCGAGTCTCGTGACTTGGTCCACTCAGGGTACCTCTCCTGAACAAGGCATGCTAACAATTCCACCATACGGAGTTGTAACACTGAGCACTTAGCTATACCAGCACCGGTAGTCTTGCCGTCCAGCCAAGGATGTGTAGTTTTCTTGCGATCACCTGGCATCATGGACATACACCAATCTCTAACCCTTCCCTACCAACAGGCACCCACTGAGGTTGATATTCAATATGGCATATAGCACAGACCAGTCGAACTGAGAGGGTGATATTAGAGGCTTGCTCACAACACCGTCTCAAGGTCAATGCAGCCGCCATACATCTTCCAGACATGCTCCTCTCAGAAACTCCTGAAGACCTGATTTCCATAACTAACAGACTTTCTTACATTATTAGCACAACTTACATCCTTCCTGCATCACCTAGTTAACACTGACATCCTTGACATACCTGCAAAAACCCAGGAGAATCACTTCCTCGAGAACAGAATGTGTGCTGGCCTCTCAAAATGGCCTTTCATCAACAATGCCCATAGACTCGCGTGCCCCTGCGGCTAGCCACCGAGCCTTCAATATCAGTGTACTAAATTCAAATCCTCACATGTACATAATTCTATGTTTCCATGACACTAAATATCTTTGCTTTACAATTACAATTTGAAAGCATTATCATTGTTATAATAATAATAATAATAATAATAATAATAATAATAATAATAATATTATTATTATTATTATAATTATTGTTTTTATTATTATTATTATTATTTTTATTGTCATCATTATTGTCATTCAGTTCAGTTCAGTTTTAATACTTTATTCTTTGATAGAGAAATCAGGATCCTAGTGCTGTCACTAGGTACCCCTGTACAATAATACCAGAGGCATCTGGCAAGTGTCATGAGTACATATAAATATAGTAAAGGGGCTTACTAAAGCCTAAGGAAGTTAAGATATTCCTTCAAGACAACATCAATATTATTTACATAATGTCTGGCTAGTATGGGGAGGGTCATCGTGTCTCCATCAAGGGGGTCGTGGAGTGGTGGTCCAGCAGGAGTCACGGAAGCATTGTGTGTGGGGACATCTTAGAAGGCAGTGGACAAGGGTGTGGCTGTCGGGTCTTTTGCATCATGGACAAGCGTGTTGTTCGGGGGAGGTAGGGATGCCAGTCTCCCAAGCAAAGTCATACCCGATGATGATACGGGCAGCAATCACGTCCCTTTT
>JAYMFT010161637.1:7500-12413 GCA_038088735.1 Panulirus argus | reverse complement strand
CACATACACACACACACACATACAAACACATGAGGGAGCCTCAGGAGTTGTGGTAGGAGGAGGCGTAGGTGGTGCCCCAGGGAAAACACTACTCCCATTAACCTGTGAGGAATAGTAGTAATAATGGTAACTGTGACTTCCTGCGTGGGGTCCACAACACACCACTTCCAATACCACATCCACCACCACCACTACGCAACCCCCACCACCACTCACTATTTATATATATATATATATATATATATATATATATATATATATATACGCCAAGCCCAGGTTAATGGGAGGGAATAAAAAGAAAAGAGGGAAACGGTTTCAAGAATTTGGGAGGAGACGGAAATTCTGCCTTTTAAAAAGAGCCAGGTCATAGCTGCTTGGAAAGACACGAAGGGGCAGAGAAATTCCAAAGCTTCGAGATAAAGAAAAAGAAACAGATATCAGAAAGACCCACCCTTGAGTTGCCAACGGCCACACAGTAATCATGTGGCTTAATAGCTTGTCCAGTAATACGTGGTCTAACTTGGGGAGGGGGAGGAGGAGGAGGAGGAGGAGGAGAAGGAGGAGAAGGAGACACAGACAGCCAGCTCTTAGGAACAAGACCAAAGTAATACCCATGGAAGAGGGAAAGTGAACCACTTCCACGTAAGGCAACTGGATGAATTACTGAGGTTAGACTGGGAGAGTAGGGAAGTCGAAGTAATTTAGACTCAGGTCAGTCTAGCAAGTATGTAGACATAGAACCTCCTGAGACTCCATAAACGGTGCAACTCTTCAGAAGAGAAGGATATACGGCAGACTAAGCTAACTGTGTAATGTGAGGCTTCTATAAGATGATGGGTCAAATGGTACAGTGACAACGTCTATGTTCCACGTGTTTTGAGGTGAGACTACACATCCGTCCAAAGGGACAGGAAAGTTGTAAGGGATCTAGGAGAGAGTCGGGAAGAAAATGGGTTTGGAAGGTAAATCTGTTACGTCTAACGCTGTCGAGAGACATATTAGTTGGACTGTGTGTTTGAATGGAGAGAAGTTGGAGGAAGTGATGTGTTTTAGATACCTGGGAGTGGATATGGCAGCGAATGGAACCATGAGAGCTGAAGTGTCACAGGGAACGTGAGGGGGCTAAGGTCCTGGGAGCATTGAGGAGTGTTTAAGAAAGAGATGGGCATGTTTGAAGGTATAGTAGTCCTCACGAAAGAGGGTGATTGTGCTGGAAATGAAATGTATGGGGACAATTTGTGGTGTGAGGAGGGTTGATCGAGTGAGATGAAATATGGTGACGAGAGGTGTGTTAATAAAGAGAGTGTGGTTGAGAGAGCTGAAGAGTGTGTGTGCTGAAACGGTTTAGAAACATATGAGAGAATGAGTGAGGAGGGTGAATGGTTCCCGGTGAGGGTGTGTCCGTATCACCATTTCACCATGTCTGTTTAATCTGTCCATGGACGGGGTGATGAGGGAGGACACGTATCGAGGTTACAACACGGTGCATGACGCGTTGCAAAGCCACGGTGCGGCAGAGACCACGTCGTGGAGGGAGCAAACCCAGCCAGTGTTTGCCGAGGGGCGTCGTGCACGCCTCACTGGCTGCCCACTGGAGTGCCCTCTAACATAATCCGTCAACACTCGACTATCTACAACCTTTGTTTAGTGGTGTCGCTCGAGAGCTTGCCTTGCCTGCATGCATAATCTTATACACATTTAATTCTGCTGCGTAGTGTTGACAAGAATCAAATGCACTGTTACTCTTTCTCAGCACGTCGACACATGGCTAATGGAATATCTCTTGTTCTATTTTGGTGCTCCTGACATCATGGTAGTAGAAATGGAAAAAACTGGGCATTACTGCCAACCAATTACTCCTAGGAAGTTCAGAGTTTAGAACTTGATCACACAATTAAAACGACAAGTTGTCAAAACTGAATTAAAGAACAGTACAGCGATACATATGAGGAATAAGGATATAAGATTTTTTTCCCCCAAGAAAAAGGCACCAATCACGGGTACTGGTGCTACACATTAGGATAATGAAAATGTGTTGTTAGGTAAAGGAAGCTATATCTGTCTTTCTAGGGTGGTATGTACAATCTACACTGTTATTCAGCATTTGCAAGGACAATCAAGTAAGTCTAAATGCAACTGAATTTATCAAAAAGGAATTTAATGTCTGAATGTATCTAATTTATCAAAAAGGAATTTAATGCCTGAATGTATCTGAAAGAATCTGATGGCTATCGAGAACATTCAAGGATTTTAGTGGGCACTTGAAGATGCTCCCGTGCATTAAGGCCACTTCAAAAATCAACGAGTATTCAGAGGGTATTTGAGAATATTCGAGGGCATTTGAGGGCATCCGAAAATATCTCAAGGCCACGCAAAGATACCTGATGATATCACATGGTACCCAAGGGGATCTAAGGATACTTGATACTACAAAAGAAGCCAGTATTATACAAGAGAAGCCGAATGTGCAGAAGGATAAGGTCAAGACAGATGCAAGTGGTCTCGAGAATATACGAGGGCAGTGAAGGGTATGGAAGATATATTCATTTATATACGTATATGAGGATACTTGAGAGAATCCAATGGTAAATTCACTCAATGGCAGACGGGTTCTTGCCAGAGGACCTCTAAGACGCATGACTGACGCTTTAGGTTACTAAAGGAACCTAGAGATATTCCATACCACATTGAGACCACCCAAAGGCACGGAACGCCTAAGGGCGCTTGGGGATACACAACGACACCAAATGATACCAAAGATAACCACAGAGCAATTAAGGATATATGAGGGGCCAAGTCATCCAAGGATACCTGAGGGTATGCACCGAATACTTAAGAATACTCATAGCAATGGGAAAATACCCGGAGGAATCCGAGATCACCCAGCGGTATCGGATGGTACTGAAGAACACCCAACGGCATACGAAGAATCCAAGAACGCTCAGCAGTACCCAAGCAGATAATCTGAGGGAATATGGAAATACCTATTCTCACTGCACGGGGAGAGAGTTTAACACTCGTGAGGCCCCATCTCTTGAACATTCTCTACTTCCATACAAGTTTAGGGCACATGAACATTGCTTAGAATATTTGACAGGCACTAAGAGCATCTAAAGGCGCCAGAGGACATTACCGTCGCCTATGTGGCATCGGAAGACATCTGGGAGTATTCGAGGATATTCAAGATCGTCCAAGGGTATTCAATGGTGTTTGAGGTTGCATGAATCTAGTCTGCACCTCTGTATAAACTGCCAGGAGCACTCGAGGTTATAAAGGGGTGACGGAGACTACCTGATGGCTTCCAAACATTGCCTGATGTACCCTGAAAGCCGTCAGATGGCCATGAGAGAGAGAGAGAGAGAGAGAGAGAGAGAGAGAGAGAGAGAGAGAGAATGATCTCATTTCTATATGGATAGAGATCGTCTTATCTATAAATCCCCTGCAAAATTTTTTTCCAGGCAGCGCAGCGTAGCGCAGAGGTCTAGCTAGAGCGGGGTCTCCTGCCGGAGGTCGGGTCCCTTTGGGTGAGCTTTGGTGGTGCCCCTCATACCTCCCGCTGGCCCCTTACTCCAGGAATGAAGACCTGGACAAGGTCCTGGGTCATCTCACATGACAGGAAACGCGTCGCAGCCTCTCATTATCAAAATAATAACAGGTACTCGGGTAGGTCCCTATGCAAATGAGTTATTACAATGTCAAAGGTGCAATTAGTGATGTAGGATGTAATTAGATACAGGGGGAGGGTTCTGATGTGCTCATTATAACGTTGTAGGTGACGTCCAGTGTGTTACCAGTCTCCTGCCTGGTCGTGTACTGTCTGTCTCTCCTACCTGGTCGTGTACTCTCTGCCTCTCCTACCTGGTAGTGAAGTGTCTGTCTCTCCTGCCTGGTCGTGTACTGTCTGCCTCTCCTACCTGGTCGTGTAGTGTCTGTCTCTCCTGCCTGATCGTGTACTGCTTACCTATTGGCTGGTCGTGTACTGTCTGTCTCTCCTCCATGGTCGTGTACTGTCTGCCTCTCCTACCTGGTCGTGTACTGTCTGTCTCCCCTGCCTGGTCGTGTACTGTCTGTCTCCTGGCTGGTCGTGTACCGTCTGTCTCTCCTACCTGGTCGTGTATTGTTTGCCTCTCCTACCTGGTCGTATACTGTCTGTCTCCCCTGCCTGGTCGTGTACTGTCTGTCCTTCCTGCCTGGTCGTGTACTGTCTGCCTCCTGCCTGGTCGTGCACTGTCTGTCTCTCCTGTCTGGGTGGGTTACTGTCTGTCTCTCCTACCTGGTCGTGTACTGTTTCCCTCCTGCCTGGTTGTGTATTGTCTGTCTCTGCTGCCTGGTCGTGTGCTGGTGCTAACAGTCTTTTGCAGCGGTCGTTTTCCAATATATCTTTTCGTTAAAAAATGTCAAATCACACACACACACAAACAAAAATTTGCAGTTCGTGGAATGTCAGCAAAACCAGTTCAAACGTTATTGTAAAATTGTTTTCAATTGACCCCCAAAAAAAATCTTATAATTACTGTAGTGCGATCTGTCTCATATAAACCTTGTTTTCAAAACATGAATGAAAAGTATGGCTAAACTGAGACTTAATGAATGACCATCGATGGTGACAAGATATGGTGAGTAATGATGACGAGGTCATTAGCCTCAAGAAGAAGAGGAAGAAAAGGAGATGGAAGAAGAGAGGAGGAAGAAGAGGAAGATAATAGTAATGATAATAATAATAATAATAAAAATAATAAAATTTTCATTATAATAATAATAATAATAATAGTAATTATAATAATGATAATAATGATAATAATAATAATAATAATAATGATAATAATAGTAATTATAATAATAATAATAATGATAGTAATGATAATTATTTTCATTATGATAATTACTCAGTGCATAGAGTCTTTTTGACAATT
>JAYMFT010161637.1:0-2500 GCA_038088735.1 Panulirus argus | reverse complement strand
ATCTCCATCACATCACCACCACTCCTTCCTCCTCCAACACTGTATCGCCACCACACACACCCAAGAGAACGACAGGTCGTCTAGACAGTAACTCACCTTGCCATTCGCCATTGACTCCTTCGGTAGATGTGATGTAGCCCCTCTGGTGCAGGTCGAGGGTGGCGCAATAGAGCTTGACGGAGTTCAGCGCCGTCTCGTCCGTGTCCAGCAGGTCATACGGCTCGAACTGACGGAGGAGAACGTGGAGTAATCCAAGACACAAAGTTAGAGTAGGATGGCGCTATATAATTTGGAGTGTTTAGCTACGGATGGATCACGTTAGAAAAAGGAGGCAAAGGTTTATTTATTACTGGCAGGAGACGCTAGAGATGGAGTGCAAAAGTATTACAAGCGTCCCTTTTCTTTTGGGACTTAAAAGATTTTGCACATGAGGAAGTAGTGATGCGACCCCAGGTGCTACCGCTAGGGGAGGAGAAGCACCTCCTTTTCCTCACCTTGATCTCCATATCGATGGCGAAGCTACCATCAACGCAATACTCCACAGGGCCCCAGGATCCCCACGGCAAACCGTTGTTCAGCACCAGGGACTTAGTGATAAGACGACGAGGCTCTGGGGCCTCCTCCTCCTCCTCCACCTCTAGCTCCTCATACTCCTCCTGCTGCTGCAGATCCTCTGGAGTAAAGAGAAAAATCGGGCGAAAGTAAGACACGGGGAGGGTGTAGCCATCCTACCTACCTATGACGAGAGAGAGAGAGAGAGAGAAAGAGAGAGAGAGAGACTCTTAAAAAGAATGATAAAAATATCTCAATTTACGTGCTGAAGCCAAATATCACGCCTTTGTCGTTTTCATAACCTCTTGCGGATTCCTTGAAACGTTTTGTAATCATTCGAGATTTCTTCGCATTCCTAAGGCTTGGTTAATCAAAGCTGAGCGCCTGTGACTCGAACCGAGATAAAAATCTGTCTCTGCAGAAAGTGCAGGAAATCAAACCGTGTCCCAGTAAGTGTGTGGGTTCGTTGTCGCTATGAAGACAGCTCAAGGAAAAGTTTAATAGAAAAGCACAAACTAATTCTAACTTCAACGATCAGGGATCGAAGCCTCGAAGCAGAATGTTGGAGAATGGGAACTAAACACAAGCATTCCTTCGATCCTTTTATTAA
This sequence comes from Panulirus argus, assembly GCA_038088735.1. Lineage (NCBI taxonomy): Eukaryota > Metazoa > Arthropoda > Malacostraca > Decapoda > Palinuridae > Panulirus > Panulirus argus. The sequence goes on along the minus strand of JAYMFT010161637.1, from coordinate 1,338 downwards.
ACGGCTTAGCTCTTGTTTTCCTAATCGTCATAAATGTACAGAATAGAATAACGAACTGATTAATATTTAATCTCTCCCTTTTTTTTCCCTGATCTTTATATATGTATATTAAGATTAAACTGATTAACAGCCTGAGGGTGATATTTGACATGAGTATTTTAATCCATTCGATTCTTCCCTTATTGTTCTTTTTTACTCTGTCCTTAGCCAAAGTTCTGTAACGTGTTACTCTAGATCTAGCCTCGATGGGGACTTTTGGCCGGCCCTGCTTCAGGAGCCATCTGGGCAAAAAGAGAGTGACCTAGAGGGAGCACAAGGAGTGGTGGGGTATAGTCCACCAGAGAACGTACAGTTGTAGAGTGAAGGAAGTGTAGGCAGAGGAACGGAGATACAAGAGAATGGTGCGGTATTGAGAGAGAGACAGAGAGAGAAATGGAGGGAGTGAGGGAGTCGATAGATGGACGTCCTGTGATGGAAATTGATTGAAAGGAGGATACGTATTGGGGAATTGTTTAGAAAAAAAGATATAAAATGAAGCCACTTGCAGGAGAAGGAAGGATAGAGATTGAGTGTGAGAGATGGGTCAGCGTGGAGGTCTATTTGTGTGTGTGTGGAGTGATTAGGAAAAGAAGGGTGATTGGTGTTGATTCTGGGTGATTAGGAAGTGAAATGATTGGAAGCAGAGCAATGAACAGAACTGGAGGTAAATGAATTGAAACTGAGTGATTAGAAACTGGGATGATTAGGAGTGACACTAACTGATTAGTAGTGGGAATGATTCCAGCTAAATCTGAATGATTAGGGATGTGGGGTGACTGGAGTTAAAGCAGGATAATTAAGAGTGATTGGGAGCTCATACCGAATCATTAGGAAGTGGAATGATTGGGGGAGAGCTAAATGATTAGGAACTGGAATGATTGGAAGTGATGCTGAATGATTTGACACAAAGCTGAATAAAAAGTCACTCTTTTAGAAATATGCAAAAAAAAAATATGAAATATCTTTACAATGGGGTCCCTCCCTCTCCCCTGTAAATCGTTTACAGCATTTTACACACACACACCCCCAACCCCCGTAAATCGTTTACAGTGTATCACGAGCCCTCCTGTAAATCGTTTGCATCGGGCCGTGGCACTCCCCAAACCCCACCGCTCCTGTAAATCGTCTAGCGCCGTGTCATGAGCCCTTTTGTAAATCGTTCACAGCGTGTCATGCGGTGGAAGGAATTGTGAAAGCTTTCGGAAACATGCACAACACGGGAGGGCTGAGCTTGTCGGAGCCAGCGACCCTTCCCGTTCGACCAGCTCACTGGGAGAGAGAGAGAGAGAGAGAATATAT
>JAYMFT010161626.1:0-12413 GCA_038088735.1 Panulirus argus | reverse complement strand
CTCACTCCCTCTCTCTCTCTCTCTCTCTCTCTCTCTCTCTCTCTCTCTCTCTCTCTCTCTCTCTCTCTCCTGAATTTGTAAACTCGTGCCTTTCTTCATTAAGGAAAGCTGAACAAAAAAACGCAATTTACACTCTTTTGAACCTCACGCTCTTGCATCTACCAATGTTCATGGGGAGTACATGAGGGGAAGCCAGATGACAGCAGACCATGATGACCTCTGACGAAGTTACTTGCCGTAGTATAGCAACGATGTCCTACGTTCCTTCTCTGTATAGATGTAGACGAGACTTAACAATAAGCACTCGGAGGAGTATTTCCTCGATGAACTACTCTGATGGCTAACAGGTTCTGACGGAGATGGGACGTCTCCCTCCGATTGCTCCGTTATATACATTAACAGCCCTGCGGTAAATAGAGGATAAGAACCTGAAATTTAGAGGGAGGGACAGATAACAGGAGAGGAGGGAGGGGATAATGAGGTGAATATGAAGATAGTGGGACGCAATATCATTACTTATATTCTGGAGGAGCCTGGCTGATCATTAGAAGGACCTAAGTGTGTGTCTGGACCTGACTGTAGTGAGTAGATATAACCATACTGTAGTGTTAGTGTGACGTGATTGCCGTGTGATTGCATCCTGATTATAGAGTGTGTGTGTGTCCCAGTGCAATGTGAGTGTGACTTTTGACTGTAGAAAGTGAATGGGATATGACTGGAGTATGAGTGCGAACTCAGTGTAATGAGTGTGACCTGTCTTTCGTGTTTGAGTGACCTTACTATAGTGTGAGTGTGACCTGACCATAATGTGGATGTGATGTGACTGTAGTAAGTGTGACCTTATCATAGTGTGTGAGTGGGATCTATGTGTAGAGTGAGGATGAACTGACCATAATGTGTGATTTTAACCTATCTCTTTTGCTTGAATGTGACTTGACTGTACAGTTTAAGGGTGACCTGACAGTAATATTAGTGAGAGTGTGATATGAGCATAGTTTGAATGACCTATACATAGGGTGAAAATACCAGACCATAGTGTTAGTGTGAACTGACGTATTTTTTGACCTGACTGTAATATTAGTTTGGCTTGACTGCAGTTTGTATGACTCTACGAGTGTGAGAGTAATATAGCTGTAGTGTGTATGACCTGACCATAGTATGAGTGTTACATGACTATTATGTGAGCGTGACAACTGTAGTGTGTGAATTTGACTTGATGTACGTGTAAATGTGACCTGAGTGTGTCACGTGAGTGTATCATATGACCTAATTGTGAATGTGGCCAGCTTGTATGTGAGCATGACCTGATCAGTGTGAGTGTAAGGACTGTAGTGTGACTATGATCTGATTGTAATGTTTGATTATAATCTGAATTTAATGAGTGTGACCTGACCATAGTGCAAGTATGACTTGACTGAAGTGTGTGACTGTGACATGACCATAATGTGAGTGTGACCTTACAATAGTATGAGTATGCCCTAACCATATTGTAATTGTGACCTGATCATAGGGTGAGTGTGACCTGACTATAATGTAAGTGTGACCTGACCATTACTGTGACCTGTTAGAGTGACCCAACAGCAAGATAATAAATAACAACGTCCTGGCCTCCAGGTGCTTTGTCACTGCCAGGTGGGTGTTACCAGCGCTGGTCGATCCACTGTGGCAAGTCATTATTTATCAAAATGTGGCCCACCTGATCCTGGCCACTGCTGACCAGACGGCAAGTGGGAGGGACTTGCAGAAGGCTGGTATGAGGTTCTGCCCCACTTCTAGTGGAAGGTCCACCTCGACCGCTGGTGTAAGGTTTATGCTCACCTCTGGTGTAAAGATCGGCCTCCCTTGTGGTGGATGGTGCAGCCCCCCGCCGCTGGTGGAAAGTCAGTCCCACCCATGACATCAGGGGTGTTCATGTGTTACAACAGTGGCAAATAACTTTTTTTTTTCTTATCATACTTGATTGCCGCTCCCGCGTTAACGAGGTAGCGCCAGAAGCAGACGGAGAAAGACCACAGCTACCTACCGACAACCAGGCCTTTACAGACCCTTCTATGGTTTACCCCAGACGCTTCAAATGCCCTGATTCAGTCGATTATCAGCACGTCGCCCCCTGTACAACACATCGTTCCAGTTCTTTCCATCCCGTGCACGCCTTTCACCATCATGCAAGTTCAGGCCCCGATCACTCAAAATCTTTCTCACTTCATCCTTCCATCTTCGTTTTGGTCTTTCCGTTCTCTTTGTTCCTTCCACTTCTGACACAGAAATCCTCATTGTCAACTTTTCCTCACTCATTCTCTCCATATGTCCAAACTATTTCAGGACACCGTCTTCAGCTGTCTGAACCACACTCTTTTCATTACCACACATCTCTCTCACCCTTTCATTCATTACTCGATCAAACTATCTCACACCACATATTGTCCTTAAGCATTTCATTTCCAACACATCCATCCTCCTCCTCACAGCCTTACCCATAGCCCTAGCATCTATATAACAATGCTGGGACTACTGTGCCTTCAAGCATACCCATTTTTGCCCTCCCAGATAACGTTCTCTCTTTCCATACATTCTTCATCGCTCCCAAAAACTTCCCCCCTCCCTCCCCTCATCCACCCTATGGCTCACTTCCGCTTCCATGGTTACATTTGCCGCAATATCTACTCCTAGGTACCTGAAACGCTTCACTTCATCCAATAATTCTCCATTCAAAGTCACACCCCAACTAACTGTCCCTCAACCCTGCTGAACCTAATAATCTAGCTTTTATTCACATTTACTCTCAACTCCATCCTTTCACACATTCTTTCAAATTGAGTCACCAACTTCTACAATTTCTCACATGAAACTGCCACCAGTGCCGTATCATCGGAGGACAACTGACTTATTTCTCAGGCCCTCTCATCCCCAACAGACTGCATACTCGCCCCTCTATCCGAAACTCTCATTTACCTCCCTAACCATCCCATTCATAAACAAATTAAACAACCACAGGGACATCACACACACCTGCCGCAGACCAACCTTCACTTAGAAAAGTATACCCTCCTCTCTCTCTACTCTTACACATGCCTTACACCCTTGGTGAAACTTCTTACTGCTTCTTGCAGCTTTCTTTCCTCACCATATATGTATAAGACCTTCCACAAAGCATCTGTATTATCCCTATCATATTCCTCAAGATCCATAAATGCCACATACGTATTCATCCGTTTCTGTATGTATTTCTCACAAGCATTCTTTAAAGCAAACACCTGATCCACACATCCCCCACCATTTCTGTAACCACCCTGTTCCTCCCTAGTCTGATACTATGTACATGCCTTCACCCTCTCAATCACTACCCCTCCATACAACTTACCAAGTATAGCAAACAATCTTATATCTATGCAGTTTAAACACTCATCTTTATCCCACTTGCCTTTATACAGTGGCACTATACATGCATTCTACCAATCCTCTGGTACCTCACCATGATCCATTAATACAATGAATATCCTAACTAACAAATTCAAATGAAATACCATCCACTCCAGCCACCTTGCCACATTTCATCTTAAGTAAAGTTTTCACCAGCTCTTCTCTCTTCACCAAACCATTCTCTATGACTCTCGCTCTTCCCTACCACCTCGACCCAAACACCCTGTATCTGTCACCCTATCATCTAACATATTCATCAGTCCAAATTACACACTTCATCACTACCTGTTACCGCTTTCCCTTTTGTCCCCCTTCACCGATGTTCCTGTTTGTAGGTCGTTCATTATATCCTCTAAAAACATTTTTGTAAAACATTTAGCCTTCTCTTGTACATACCTTCCCCTGTCGTTTCTTTTACCGTTTCTGAATTCTCTCTATATTTCAATTAGGGCCCGGCCTTGATGTGGAGTTTTGTCCGTGACTGGAGCTATCAACATTTAAAAAAAGCATTAGAGTTTACTTTAACAATAAAAAAGAGCATTAGAGTTTACTTTTAGCTCAATGTCTGGCATTTATCTTTGAAGTGTATGGCACTTTTACATAATGCTTCGTTCGTACAATCTGAAGTTCTTTATCAATCTTTATAAATATTTTAAAGTTATTTGTCGATCCCTTGGACTCTCCTACTAATAAATAAGCAATCTTCCTTTCCTTTTAAAGTTCTTAAGTTGATTGACTGCATTTTTTTGCAGTTGTATGTTACTGCTCCATGACACTTAACGTCAGCCCCAAGGCTGAAGGAGAAGACGAAGGAGGAAAAGGAGAAAAAACAGAATAATTAAGAGAAAGGAGGAGGAGGGGAGGGAGAAGGAAGAAAGGAGAAAGCAGGAGGAGGAGGAGAGGCAGAAGGACAGAAAAAAGTACAGAATAAGGAAGAAGGAAACAATTCTGTACAGTAAGAGGAAGAAGTAGTTATGGTAAATGACGGTAATGAAGGCGATGATAAGATTCACCAGTGGTCCATGTATGATAAATTCAGGAATGGATGACACCGCTTTAATTGGTCAGACTTTTATGTCAGTAGTGTTTAATGTCGACACAGACAAGATTTGACTCCCCATACTGGCCAGCCATTATGTAAATAATATTGATGTTGTGTTGAAAGAATATCCTAACTTCCTTAGGCCTTAGTAAGCCCCTTTGTTATATTTATATGTACTCGCAACACTTTCCAGATGCTTCTGGTATATTATTGTACAGGGGTGCCTAGTGACAGCACTAGGATCCCGATTCCTCTATCAAGGAATAAAGTATTAAAACTGAACTGCCTTGAATATTCACATGATGACGTCTCACGGCCTAGAGTCCCCCTCCCAGTGCATTGTCATTATATAGAGGAATGGCTTCGCATCCGTCCGGTCACAATGGGTCTTAATGCCAACACTTGTCTTGGCTTTCAGAGTAGACCATCTGTTGGGATCTCTCCGGCACCAGACTACAATACTACACAGTTACCTCTGGCTCCCTGCAGTTGCTGCACTCACGCCAAGAGAAACAGTAGGGGAAAGGATGATACTCATGTGCGACTGGGTCATAGATCTGGACAAGTTTAATTCTCGGTCTAAGATGGCGTATAATTCAGAAAACTGAATTACAGATGACTTTATCCACGCAGAATGTGTTTTTATGATGTTTAATACTACTTTTCTCTTCAATCGAAGTTTCTGGCCGTTAATCTTCTTGGAGGCCAAGCTATAAGGAAGTGGAGAACTAAAGAACAAAGAAGACGGAAACGAAAGATTTAAGGGCTTGCGAAAAGGTGGAACCTTGCCTTTATAGAAAGAAAGAAAGAACAGATTGTTGGTGTTAGGAAGAACGCAAGAGCATAAACAGTTCCAAAGCACAGCGGTGAAAAAAAAAATGAAGAAAAAACGCATATCACATTGACTGAAGTGCCATCAGCCTTAGAGCAGTCATTTGACTAGTGCCTTGAAGAAGTAATTTGTGGCCTAGCTAATTCTCGGGGACCAGAAACTGAAATAATATCTGTAGAAGAGGGTCAGATTTCAGACTACCTAAGATCCGAGTCTGTCAAGTAGATGTACAGAGGTAGAGCCAGCTCAAATGTAGCAGCAGCGCTTCATGCAGAGGTAGGAGTACCTTAGATGTAGGAGTATTTCTTCATACAGAGGTTGGGGCACCTTAGATGTACGAGCAGAACTTCATGCAAGGACGAATTAATCACTTGAGATACTCGGAGCAACTGATTCGACGATAAGTATTTTTGGAATCTAAGCAGGATTTCCAGTTTCTTAGAGGGAGACTTGGCTCTCTGCTTAATGGAGTTTCGAAGATAAATTGTAAGTTACGGTGATACCAAGTATGTTTATTTTGTCGAGTGATGGATTTATAGTACCATCAGAGAAGATGGGAAAGTTGTGAGGAGTTTTGAAAAGAGAAGTATAAAGAAAATGGGATTTAGAAACATAAAACGGTACTAGGCTACATCTACTCGAGGAAATCAAGTTCCGATCTACGTTTATGGGGATGGATTGGGCTAGGTGAAACATACATAGATCGAGCAGGAAAAGATGAAGCTGATCTGCAATGGAAACAATACTTTGTGGCGTGGTTAGTTAGTGAGTGAATTAGGTTATTTGTAGAATAAAGAAGATTGTTGACAAAAAGAAGGGGAGTGAAGAATGCAGTTGTGATAGGGAGAGAGAGGGGGAGGTTGATTAATCATGGAAGATAACGGAAATGGACCCGTTGAGGGAAACCTCGATACAACAGAACAGAGTGAGGGAGGAAAGCGAGAAGACGGGAATCTGGTTATCACACCCTGAAGCCACAACTCTCTCAAGAGCTTTCGACATACCGAGTACTAACGTCATAACGACTCCCTAAACCTTCTCAGTGAGTACGATCATACGTTAGTTGGGCAGGAGAGGATATCACCGGTGGAACTGGCCTTGCGAAAACCATGCTGGTGACCGGAGGGAATGGTGCCCGTGCAGCAGGTCCAGCCACCATCCCCTGAGTATCAGACAAATTGGGGGTCGAACTTTCACGATGCGTCTCCGCTTCCTGGTGTCGTGTTGTGAACTTTTAGTAAGAATTTCCTCGTACTTGATATTACAGACTTGACACAAACTGCAGTATAAACTGCTACCAGTGTACAGTATTTGTGGGAATTTGTTGATAGCTGATCATGGCAGACTGTACGTGTTGGTTGTGGGTGACTAGTGACCCCTGAACACTGCCAACTGTGGACGTCGGGTGTCGTAATGAGCCAGTGATGGACCACCCTTGGGCCCACCTCACGGTGTCACAGCGAAGTTCTGCGACGCCTCAGTTTCCCACGATGTACTGTGACGTCTCGTGACAACTTTCCACGGTGTGACGTGACGTTGTTTAGCTTCCTGCTTGGTGCTGTGACGTCACGCAGTTTCCTGTGGTGTATTGTGGATTCGCAGAGCTTCTTGGAGTAAACTATACCGTCACACAGGTTCTTAAGGTACACTGCGATGTCTCACTGCTCCTTGAGGCGTAATGTGATGTCACGCAGAGGCATGAAATACACTTTGACGTCACACTGCAACCCGCTGTGGTCTTGGGGAGTGACTGCGGACAAACCAGAGGTAAGCTTAGTGAGGCAGGTACTGACCTGCTGTGGATGACGATGCTGACGTACTACAATGCTGGGCCAGGTCAGTCAGGAGCTCGGAACTTGCGCTTATTGATGACATTTGTTAATGATGCTTATGATGATCATCTATACACTGAATTAACATCAGGCGAAGACTGAAAACACGTAGAGAAAATTCACACAATGCAGAATGTGGGGCTATAAGGAAAATGGTGTGAGGTAACAGACTGACTTTACACAATTACTAGAGTGGAAGTCTACTGATTTTCGACTGCTTCCATTGGCGAGGGTAAGAATATTACTGTCGTGGTGTGCACGAGTTCTGGTGGGCACACTGCGGCAGTGGTGCCGAAATGAAACTCGGGAATGAGGAGCCTTGGGTGACAGGAGCAGGTAACTTCTTCTTGAACTATCGGATGAGGTCCACGTGATAGTCTGAGATACTTGGGAGGACCAGTGTACGGAGCATCTCTTAACTGGTAGCGCAAGAGGCACCGAGGATGATCTCGTGTTCTCTTAACTTATTTTCATTTTTTTCATTAGTAGCTTCTGTTGCGTGGTGGATGAAGGAGACCGTTCATCTTCAGTTTCCTGTATCAACGGCCGATATTGGTTTATTTTAGATGTGCATTGGTAGAGTAAAAAGATTTATTCGCAGCGCCTTATTTCGCGATTTTTTTTTTTCATACTACGGAGAGCTTTCTATATGTCAGTGTTGCTGCGGTAGATGTGTTGGTCTGGCTATGTGTGAGTCTTCCTCCGGAATGTGACTCAGGATGATGGTGCCAACGTTACCATCCCGTTTAGTTTCTACGTTTAACCACGCCTGGCACTCTAGTACGGGCATACTTAACGGTCCACTTCCAAGGTGGCATGATGCGGAATCGGTAGCCAGCCCGTGTGTCTTGGCATTTGGCCCTCGATACTAGGTCGTCATGGGTGCTGGGGATCTGTTAACAGGTGTATGTGTGTGTGTTTTAGCTAAGGTGGATCGGTGGTGTTAGCTAAGGTAGTTGGCGCTGACTAGCCGTGTCGGCTGAGGGGAGGTCAACTGCGTGGATGAATCCACATCATGTGATAAAAGAAGCTGATCTTGCAGGTCCATTATGTTCATTTCATCAGAATTCTCAGACAGCACAAGCACAGCAGGTGGGTACCTGACTCGAAGGTAACCTGCGGCATCAATAAGAATGTTTACTAGTGTATTTCTATATGGGCAACAAGGCGGACGCTAAAGCACGTAACAAATGATGGAAACAATTTGGTTGGGGTGGACGCCCAGCGCTGTGGGGACCTGCGTTACCTCAGAACCTTCAGGAACCCTCAGCACTGAGGTGGGACGGACCAGGTGCTTGCTGAGAGAACATCTCTGCATCCCGTCCACGTCCATTGGTATATCCATGACGGTACAGTCCATACCTCTCCATATATCACGTCTCAGGCACTACCTGTCAAGCCCCCGCGGTGGCTGTAAACACCAGCCCTACCTGACCTGACTCTGGGCGGAACTTAAGCATAAGTTTGCGAGTCGAACTCGAGCTGGATATTTTTTTTTCAATGGAATTTAAGAATCATATGCGAATGAAACTTGGCATAGCTTGTGACTGGAGATCGAATTGATACACGAGTTAAACATCAGGAAAATGTGTGAGTGGAACTTGAGCATAGTATGTGAGCAGAAATTGAGATTTTTATAGGTGCAACTTAAGTATACTTTGGAGCTGAAGTTGAGCAAGGTTTGTGGGCCCCAGCACTGAGGATACAAATAGCTGCCTCACACTCTGTCATACTTGACGTCTAGCCATTTATGGATCCTCCCCCCAACCTCCCACCCCTCCCTTCCCTAGCCTTTCTCCTCCTCCCCCTCCCCAAGCCTTCCCCCCCCCTCTTCTCAACCCTCCAGTCTGCTCATCAGATCACAGACGAGAGCATATTTACATATGACGTCACTGGGGTCGTCATGGAAACCCTTCAGTCCTGCCCTAAGCCTCTCCCACCGGCACTACAGAAGTTATATTAGGATGAGGTGCTGCCTCGACGCATTTATAAAAGTTTGGCCCCGAAATTACCTCCCTGTCTCGCATTTCGCACGGTTAATCACCCTTCTTAATTCATTTGAATATATCATCAGACTGTCAACGGGCGTGGGGCTCCGTAATTTGTCTCCTGACGTTTACAAGCTTCGTCCAAAGAATGAAGACATTGTTGGGTCCTCTGGTGTGGCTGTGGGTGATGGGAGCCCCCGTTCGTGGCGCCCCCTGAGACAGTAAGAAACACCGTCACCTGTCCGAAGACAGTGAGAGACACCGTCGCCCGTCTTGAGATACTGAAAGACACCGTCATCCGTCCTGAGACATTGAGAAATACCGTCATCCGTCCTAAGACGTTGAGAGACACCATCGCCCGTCTTGAGATACTGAGCAACACCGTCACTCGTTTTGAGACATTGCGAAACGCCGTCACGCTTAAGACGCTCACAGACTGTCACACGTCGTGGGATACTGAAACTCTCCGTTACGTCATAACACACTTAGAGGAACCGTCACACGACTTAAGACACTGAGGCATTGAGAGACTAACGCGTCGTGAGACACTGACAGAAACCGTCATACGTCTTGTGTCGAGCGAGGGCTGGATTTGATCATGACATTCTTTCAGAAATATCTCGAGGAATTCTCCTATATGATTTGTTTTCTGCACCAGTTGTGAAATTTACTATTAAAAACATTGGAAGCTAAGGTCTAAGACACCAGGAGATGAGTAGTGCCAGAGAGTGCGACACAGTCATGATAAATCATAGAGGCAAACATGGGCCATAGAAAGCCACGTAGAACAATACAGAAATATCCAGAACTACAGTGAACTGTTCTGAGTTGCAGGAAGACAAAGGCGGCCACAGAGAGCGATGCACAGGCGGTGTACAGAGCTCTGTTGTGGCACAGGCAGTGTCCATAGCCCTGTTGTGGCACAGGCAGTATACAGAGCCCTGTCGTGGCACAGGCAGTATACAGAGCCCTGTTGTGGCACAGGCAGAGGAGAGTCACGTCCCGGGCAGACGGTCAGCTTAAAGACGAGGACACACGGGTGAGGCGCGGCGCTGAGGACGTGGCCAGCTGCTGGCCACACCCACCCTCCAAGCTGGCCCTCACACCTGATGTGGCGCTGAGGATGTGGCCAGCTGCTGGCCACACCCACCCTCCAACCTGGCCCTCACAACTGATGTGGCACTGAGGATGTGGCCAGCTGCTGGCCACACCCACCCTCCAACCTGGTCCTCACACCTGATGTTACATTGAGAACATGGCTAGCTCCTAGCCACACCCACCTCTGCTCTGACATCAAGACGTCACTAACTAGCCCTGTCTCCGTTAGTTCCTCCTCAGGTGGTATAATTCAGCTTTGCCCGCTATTGCTCTAGTCATAACTCAGGTGTTATCCTTCTCTCTTTAGCAAAGATTCTATTACTATTTTTGTTTTAAAGATTAAACGAAAATATGTGCTTGATCACCATTCTGCGTCCAGTTATGAAAATTATTTGTTGTTTATACACCTTTACAAGTGTAACTAAAATGTTCTTTGTTGGAAGAGTTGTTAAAACTTACAACTTTTGTTTCCATGTAAGGGTGTCGTAATGAAAACAGAGGTGGGGAGAGATTAGGTATATGTAATCTCTAGATATATATGATATTTGTCCTTTTTGGTTCTCGTATCTTTCTCTTGGCCTGCCGCTGCTTTCTCTTACACTCCTCCCAGTCACACGCACTATGTAATAACCTGATAACTCCTCGCTGAGCGCGTGATATTGCCAAGGAAATGAAGGATACTGACACCCGTTGTGCAGCACGGAGAGGGCAACATTTGGTCCCCAAATAAACAGAAAATAATGGCTTCCCCTGATTTACCCGAGAGAGAAATGCAGGCAATGTTGGGAGGACCTGGGTGATGCAGGGGGACTCGGGTGTTGCTCGGGATCTCGGGTGATGCAGGGGGACTTGAGTTTTGCTGGGGGCTCGGATGATGCTAGGGGACCCCTGTGTTGCTGGGGAACTCGGATGATGTTGGGATACCCAGATGATATTGGGAGGCCCGGGTGTTTGCTAGGGGACTCGTATGTTGCTGGGGGGGGGGGGGGTTGGATGATGCAGGGGGACCCGTGTATTGATGGGGGACCCGGATGCCGCTGGGGGACTCGGATGATGCTGGGGAACCCGAGTGACGCTGTGGGACTCGGGTGCTGCTAGGGGACCAGGAAATGAGCGGGGACCTGGGCATTGCTGGGGGATGCAAAGGAAAGAGACATCAGCGGCGCTGAGAGACTGGGAAACGGTAAAAAGGGGCTGAAAGATGTTGTAAAGGACCAAGTTAATGCTGAAGACTCTCTCTCTCTCTCTCTCTCTCTCTCTCTCTCTCTCTCTCTCTCTCTCTCTCTCTCTCTCCCCCCCCTTTCCATCCCTCCACACACACACACACACACACACACACTTCTCAAACCGTGTAGCAACCACAGGTCCTCTACTTGATGGAGATCAAGTCTCGGCGCCAGCACCAGGGTCTCCGTTACGTCACCTTGTGTCCAAAAGTGATGCCTCCAAATCATACGTCATCCAACGTTGCTCTCAGTTGTGCAGCGTCCAGTAGTGCTCACAGGTACCAGGTATCCGACGGTGATCTCGTCTGGCTGGCAGTCATTAGTGCTTTCGATGAAGCGGCATTCAAGGAGTTCTCGTTTTCATGGCGTTCGGCGGTGCTCTTTTATTACCCTGTGTGCAACGGTGCTCTCATCTGTACGGCATTCCGTGTGCTTCCGCTTATCCTGTCAGATCACCCTAGTGTTTTGCCCTGAAGGCAATGGCTCCAGCTTTGTAGGAGAGGATTTATTTAGGGCTTTATTTACACAAAGATAGATGGACAGGAAGTTTGCCTTTTCTGTGATTTTCAGGAAACTGCGAGAATGTAGGAAAATTCTCTTGCATTCAAAAGCAAGTCGAGGAATGTCTTACGTATGAAATGGTTCCCGAAGTGTCGAGACCTTTAACTGCTTTGAGGTGGTGGACGAAGTTGATGGACCTAAAGCATGATTTCATAATGAGGTACTAGTAGGGAATTCTATAAGAGGAGATGATAGAAACTGACGCTACTCCCCAGGGGATAAAGTGCACCAAGGGACATCATGGCAGTGTGAAGACTCTACCTATGATGTCCCGTGGTGCACGTCTTCATGCATGTTATAATAAAGCCTTTCTAAATTACAGCGTTACTGGATGATCTACACACACACACACACACAGAGAGAGAGAGAGAGAGAGAGAGAGAGAGAGAGAGAGAGAGAGAGAGAGAGAGAGAG
>JAYMFT010161615.1:0-12413 GCA_038088735.1 Panulirus argus | reverse complement strand
CTTTCTCAAAAATTTGTAAATACTTTCCCTGTCTGTTTTTCCCAATTTCTCAACTCTCTCTATATTTCAATTAGGGCTCGGCCTTGATGTGGACTTTTGTCCGTGACTGGAGCCTTCAACATAAAAGAAAAAAAAAATGCTCTCTTGGCATTTTCTTTTCTCTGAGCTGCACACCCTTGAGGGTTATATTGTCACTTTTTTTTTTTTTCTAGAAAATGGCATGCAGATTTTAGTGCTGGTACTGTGGGAAAGCAGTAAGGAGAAGGAACAGTTGGATGTGAAAATTCAGGTGATATGGTATATGAGGCTAGTACTCACATTTACCTACTTCTGATTTTGCAAAAGACCCATAATGTTTGGTAAATGGCTTGCTGGTGATGTAGGTAAGCATTAAGGAAAAGCAACAGTGCAGATATGAAAACTTAGGATGTAAGGCAATTTAAGTCTATTAGCGTTTGGTGTTTTCAGCATGGTGGGCTGTATTTCTCACATTTTTTGCCTGTTTTTCTTTATGTAAGAGATCCATTATGATGGGAAGATGACATGCAGGTAGTAGTGTTGGTAGTATAGAACCTTCATTCCACACATGCCGAGGTGGCCTTCCTATGAAGAACTTAACTGACTGTACAAAAGCCTGTGAAGTTTTGAGACTGTTGGCATAGATGGCTGAGATGGAAGAATATGGTAGTAAAATATTATGGGTATGTCATAGGTGTTTAGCATTGGTAGGTGATAATGGCAGTGTTTTTGATTTTGTTCTTTTATAATGCTTTTCATGACATGTTTTAAACTGTTTTTCTTCATAAATTAAAGATGACTGCTATTTTTAGTTTGCCTCACTGAAGTAGGGCAAGAACTATTTTACTACCCACAGTATCCATGTCTGTTTACATTACTTGGAGTTTACCTGAAGTAATCTTTTGGGGTTTTCTACCCCCACAGCCTGTGCTGGGCCCTGGCTACTGGGTTGTGTCATTAACCGACCAATCTGTTGGGAACCGCAGCTTGCAGGTCCACGAAGCCTCTACAGCCTGGATGGTCTGGTAAAGAGCTGGAATTTAGGGATCGTATTAGGGAAAACACACCTGATGTTGTTGGAGTTGTGGAAACAAATCTTACAAAAGAGATTAGATTTCACTGATTCTGCCCAGAGGGACACATGATAGTAAGAAGGGAAGGAGAAGGCAAGTGAGGGGGAGGGTTAGCCCTTTAAATAAGAGATAGCCATAAGTTTCAGGAAATAGTGAAAGATGGCATTCAGACATTAAGTAGTGGGAAGAGTAACTACAGGAAAGAAATGCATATTGGTGTTTTTATTATATTATCCTTCAAAGAATTACATCAAACCAGAAGAAATATGCAATGTAATAGCATTGAAGGAACAGTCAGGATGGTATAGGAAGCGGTAAACACTTCTCAGAGATGATAAAGAACTGATATAGGGGGATTTCATTGTCAGAGAGTTAGACTAGAGGAATTTAGATTCTGATAGTGACAGTAACTTGTGGAAGCAAGTTTTTAGAGTGTAAACAGAAAGATTCTTTTATCAACATGTCAGCGAACACACTAGGATGTGAGGGATAGTTACACCATTATTACTGGACCTTATATTCTACTAGCGTGGATATTGAGAGCATTTATATGATACACCAATTAGAAAAAGTGATCGCGTAGTATTCAAGTTTGACACTTTTGTAAATGAGGAAGTTAAAAGAGCAGAGGTGAGACAAGACGTAAATAGGAAATGTAGTTTTGGAAACCAAACAGGCTTCAATAATTTTTATGGTAACATGGATTGGAAATGTAATTGTGTAGCCAAGAACCGGGGCATTGTGGTGAGAGGTTCTGTAAAATTTACAGTGAAGAAAAAGGGATATGTGTACCTCTAGTCTCAACTGTGGAGGAATGGTGAGAAGGAGGGAAGAATGACTTTGTAAAAGATGTCAGATAGCAAAGGAGCTCTAAGGTGTGCAATGGTGAAGATGTAGGTGACACTCCAACCAGCCAGTTGTTGTTAAGCATAAGAGAGCAAGGAATGATTATCACAGGATAAGAAAGGAGGAACACATAGACTTTGAATAAGAAAATCATGGACATGGCAAGAGAAAATCCAAAACTTTTCCATAAATTCTTCATGAATTAATTGTCAGTAAATAAGCAGTAAATCAAACTAAGGGATTCAGAGGGAAGAATTGTAGAGGATGGTTTAAGGATGTGTGAGGAATTGAATAACATATTCAAGAGTTTTCATATTGGAAGACAACCAGAGCCCCATCACTGGTGAGTTGGAGTGGAGAGGAAGTTTTTTGGAAACTGTGAGGTATATATAAAAGATATCAACAAAATACTGAAAGGTTGTGACCCATATAAGGCTCATGACCCTGATGAAATTTCAGCACCATATGTTGAAGGTATATGCAGATACACTAGACCTGCCTTTTGACATGATGTTGCTGGAGAGAGATAGATTACCTAGGGAGTGGAAAAGGGCACACATCATACCTATTTATAAGAAAGGAAACCAGGAACAGACACTGAACTAAATATCAGTTTTACTGATGATTGTGGTTTGTAAGGTTCTAGAAAATACAATTAGAAAGTAAATGGATAAATTTTCACTGAGGAAAAATTACTTAAGTGAGAGACAGCACAGTTTTAGTCAGGGCAGTGAGTTCATGTGTAACAAACTTTCTAGATTTTTACAAGAAAGTGAGCTCTGTCTTAGACAAGAGAGAAGGCTGGGTGGATTGTTTGTTCTATATCTGGATTACCAGAAAGATTTTGATGCCACATCACACAGGAGGCTAGTCAAGATGCTAGATCACTAGGCAGGAAGAATGGGGAAACTCCTTTGATGAATAGAAGATTATTGAAATGAAAGGGATTAAAGGATGCATGTCAGAGGAGTCTTCTCAAAATGGGTCAAGGTTACCATTACTGTTAGTGATTTGTGTGGCTGATATACGTGAAGATATGGACTCCTACCTTGATATGTTTGCAGATGATGCAAAGGTCATATGAAAAGTGAAAAGTGGGGAGGACTGTATCACCTTACAAGGAGACCTTGACAAGTTACAAAGTTGGTCTGATACTTTTATATATATATATATATATATATATATATATATGTTACCTGAGACGGCTAACGGGTAAACGTAAAGTATTGAGGATGGTTTACAAGGAAAGCAAGCCTTGACATGATTGTCATCTAGCAAGCTGAAAATCTTGATGAAATCTTGACTAACAGTGAATTGATTATGGATCAAATGCTTTTCCAACATGGATTTAAAGATGTCTTTGTTAATCTGAAAATAGCATTTCAGATTTCCCTATGCTTCATAGTCTCAGATTGTACTTTTGAATGCAGCTTTTCAAAGCGGAAGGAGTTAAAGATGAACTCAAGCAAAGGTGAAACAAGAACAACTGATTATGCTCTCCCTTGTATACTGAGAAATCAGCATTTTGTGGGAAATTAGTTTCGATGCTACAGTTTGAGATTTCACAAGCCCATAGGCTGAAAGGCAAATTGATTTGGTTAGATATAATGAAATAATAAACTGACATGTCCTCTGTTCAATTTTATGTTTTATAGGCCTTAAAATAAAGTGTTTTATACTACTTTGTTTTAGAAAATAGTAAAATAAAATTGTATGAAGGTTCTTTTGTGTTTATTTTTCAATTAGCCTGAGCACTGAATATGTAAGTCATTTAAATACACTATTTATTGTGAGTGTACAAGTAAATAAAAAAGTAAGAAAAGGACCCTCCCAAACAGAATTAGCATCAGACCCCAAGTATAGTTGATCTGTGCACCTGGGGGCTCTTGCAGCTTCAAGGCTGTGCTCCAATCAGGAGCAGGGAAGTGGTGGAATCCTCTGGACCGAGAAGTTCCACAGTGAGACCACATTCCTTTTCCTTCATTGATGTTGCTACATCCTTTGCTGAAGGTGACTTCCTACTTGTGTTTTAACCACAAGCAGGCATATTATCTTGTGTCTTCCGTTTCTTTTAAATCTGAATATTTCCAGAAACTTGGCTGTCTAAAACATCATATAAGGCACTCTACTGCATGCAGTTTTGTACTAATGGAAAAGTCTGTAGCACATCCCATGATGATTCTTTGAGATTTAGCTTCATAAAACATGAATGATGAATATAACTTGTTGAGAAGGCATATGGGGCAGAAACTTTAGTAAGTGTATCTGTCTCCAGTGTCCTCCAGGTGTATTCACAAGGCAGCATTTTTTTCCATTATATATTTTGTTAGACCTTTGGGATATCTTTATGGACTTTGGTATACATGTTTACAAAGACAAATTAGTATGTGGTATGCAATATTTGAAGGCTGTGATTTGCATGGATAACCAATTGTTAGCGGGACTATAACCTACAGTGGAATGAAAAAATTATTATTAATTTACTTTAAGAGTTTACAGTACACTATTTTTAATTACTGAACATAAACTGGAAAAACAAGCATATTTACATATCCAGTTGACTAAATTATAATGTCAGAGTGTTGTTTTGTCTGAGGTGTTTTTCTGAGTAAACACAATTTTATTCAACTAAATTGGTATGATATAAAGTAATTTTTCTTGGTCATGTTTCTGGTAATAGAATTGTAATATGTACAAGCTTTATTTTGTACTAATTGCTGAATGATCCACTAGATTTGATATTCAGTATTCACAGATGGTAGCTTTGGCTAACTGAAAATGTAATATCATGACCATAACTTTTTCTTGATAGCTTTATCACTATACTAAACTACATACTTTAAAATAATCATGTCATGCTCCTTGTAAAACCTTGCTCTCAATACTTAATGTTGGACTTTTTTTATTTTGTTCCCCATGTAGAATGTGTATCCGAAGAGTATGTGGTACGTGAGTTTTGTTAGGGGAGCTTTGTAAATGAAAAAAATTACTATTCGTTTAAGATTTTCATTAGGGTTAGATATTGTTTATTCCATAGTGAACAAGCTCTTGAACTTACTAATTGGTGAAATATTACCAACACTCCTACAGCAAAACTGGTGCATATAATTTAGAATAGCCTGTAATTTACAAAAACTAACAGGTCTGTGTTGTGCTCTTGCACTCTTATGTGATATGTGTGTTATGCAATGCTTATGAACACTAGTTTTGTTACTGCTTTTTTCGCAGGCGGGGTGGAAAGAAAATTTAGCCACCTTTATGAATGAATTGAAGAACATAAAGGCTACAGGATTATCCACACTTGGTCCAGCCATTAAGAATGTCTTTGATGTTCTTAATATCAATCGCATGCAGTCAGGTATAGTTCATGACAGTTGAATGTTAAAGTTTTCCCTTCTTTAAATAACTTGGAATAAATGTCACTGATGTCTTTATTAAACATTGTGTATATTTTCCCCTTAATCATCAGGGTGACCCATACTTGGTTTCCGCAAACTTCAGGTTATAGTACATCACACATTACACTGATCCTTTCACAGATATTTTGCACACATTTCTTCCATACTGCATTTGGTAATTTCTTTGCATCTACTCTTAGTTATTCTTTTACTTGTATATCCAAGAAATATAATTGACAAGTATATACATGTTTGTAAACATGCATGAAAGCATCCACAAAAATCCAGTTGTTCAGAGAGTGAGTAACTTACAAAGTGAAATTGAGCTTGTAGCTAAGATATAAATGAACGTGCAGTTGTGATTAAACAAAAGGAAGAAACTTTTATAGTAACCAAAAGGCAGCACTTCTAGTGTCAATAAAGGAAATGAGACGAGCTAAGACAAACCTGTTAACAAACACTAGCAAAGCCAACAACTAAGATTTTTCACTTTAACTTGGACTACAATCTTGTATGGACTCAAATATGGGAATCTACCCTGAGCATTAGTTAAGACAGGATGCACAAGGAAAAGACAAGAGGGAGTCATAAAAGAGTAACCACTAGAGAACAAATATTTAGAGATGTTATAGCTGATTGTTAATACAACTAGTGGAGGAGTTAAAGAAATACTGAAAAATCAGTTCAGTGATCATGAACGTTGTCATGAGATGAGAAAGGAATGAAAGGATAGAGTAAAAGTGCATGAACACAGAGTTGCATCTGATGAGGTAGCTCAGGAAGTACATTAAAAAGGAAAGAAGGTAAAATGATCATAGAACAGAAAAGGTTTGAAGGGGCTATTGTGGATGTCCTAAAGAGAATTTTGACCTGGGGGAATTGCCCAAAACACAAGCTACAGAAACTGTTGAAAATATTGGGCTTGAAGATGAAGAGGGAACAGTATCTGGGGCTGCTCATTTTGGTCAACTTTTGATGCTGAAAAGTCAGTATCCATAAAATTACTCTCCACACAATCCGAAGACAGATCGTCATTTTCAGATAGTTCATGATCATCTTCTATGTGGTCCTCTAGATCTGGCTTTGAACAACTTAGTATCCTTCCTGGGAAACTGGGTTGACTGTGGACTGGCTGCTGTGACATGGTTTGGAATGCATTTGGGCTCAATCCTAGGCCCCTGTGAATGCAGCATGATCAGCAGCACTAACTACTACATCACAGAGGTCCATATTAGTCTTGAAGTATAGAGTGCATCTAGAGTATGGTTAACTGATAAGATTTATAAATCTGATAGAGGGTAGCATAGATGGATTTTGATATTAGGGTGCTGAGATCCTGAACAGGTTGAGTGCAGTGCATTTGCCTACAGTGGAAAAGTGAAGGAAGCAGGGAGGTTTGGTTACAACTTTTAAAGCTTCTGGATGAAGTTAACTGCGTCAGAAGAGTTCTCTGAAACTGACACAGAAAGATTAGTGTGAGTTCATACCTATAATTTTTAAAGAAGATGTGAAATATTTTTGGAGTATAAGAGGTGTGGATAAATGGAATAGCCTGTCATGGGAGTGTATGCAGACAATATAATGACATGATAATAAAGAAGGTTAAAGAGATGGGGCTTAATGATTATTTGTACAGATAGGTTTAACAATTGCTCAGATACGCTGACATGCGCACACCCAGATACCTGTTTAAGTGTTTTTGCATTCGTGCATGTATATTTTTTCATTTTGCTATTTATATCGTGCTCAGTGATGCCTGTAAGAAGAAATTTTTTTCTGTGATAATTATAAATTATTAGAAGTGATGAAAGATAGATGTGTAGATGAGTATGTTAAACGCTTTGTGGACATCATCTTTGGTATTATATTTACAAATCCTATTGATAGGTATTGATACATATGGTACGGGTCGAAGTCCTTTTTATCTGGAACCATCAGTGATTATCATCATAACAGATGGTGGAAAACTTTCTTCACAGCAAGGTGTTCAGGATGATGTGAGTATCTTATATGAAAAGTAATAAATTTCTCATGGGAAAATCAAATTTTATTGTTTGATATTTAAGCTAAAGGATTTTGTATGCCTTTTAAGATTCCTCTTTTTATTTTGATTATTTATATTTATTAATTTTATTTATTTTAAGATATATGTGAAGATTATTTCTCAAGATTCTAAGATTTTTGATAGGAGCTAAAACTTTGATTCAGATAAATGATGAATATTGAATGATAGACATTTTATAGGATAATAAGATACTTAAGAATTGTATTTTGTTTTATTATAGATCTTTCCCTTGCCCAAAGTGAATCCCATTCCTGGTGCTGAGCTTACCAAAGAAATCTTTCGTTGGGACCAGCGATTATTTGGGCTTGTCCTACGACTAACTGGTACCCCAGCTCCAGATCCAATGGGACTTGTTCCTAGCGATAATTCACCACTAGATAAACTGTGTGAGCAGACAGGAGGTAATGTAAAACAATGGATATAAACTGGCTTAAGTGTATTTACATTTGTTTCTTCATTGTAAACAGCATTTTATAGCTCAGACTTTTGTTTCAGAAGTCTGAATGTCTTTTCCATTTCATTTTCTCAAGGATCTTGAAGCTCTTAATTGTTTAATTGAATAACCAGCATGATTTCTATGAGGTGAGATCAACTTGTGACAGTCATAACTGATATCGAGAGACAAGGACAACAAAACAGGAGGGGAACAAAGAATATGCCAGAATTAAGAGGGATGAGTTACAGGGAAAAGCTAGAGTTCTTAGGTGTGTCTACCATGGAAAAGAGAGAAGTAAGGGATGACTTAATCTCTGCCTGTAAGTTTTTAAACCAATTTTATGATGTTGGCAGTAAACAGTTCTTGGAAAGGTGCAATGATGGAACAAGTTGAAGCTATAATATGGAAGTGAGCAAGAAAACTTGCTAGAAAAGGTGTTAAGAAGTACTGTACTTTTATAGGACAGTCTTAGAGGAATGGATTAATGGAATAAGCTGAGATGAGATTGTTAATATGGACATTGTACTTAAGGTTGAATAGTCATTTGATTGTAGAGAAAGTTCAAGAAATGAGGCCTCACGAAAGAACTCACACCCTGTAGAGTAGAAAAAATGTATTTATTCACACACACACACACACACACATATATTCTGAATACTTGTATCTTGTATAGTCACCAACAAAGGAAGCTGATATTGAAGAATTGGAGAAAATTCATAAACAACATGCCGGTGAAATTGAACAAATAGAACACATCTGCTATCATGAAAGAACTGAATAAGTTCAGCAATACAACTAGAAAAGAGTATAGAAGGATATAAGGTAATTTTTCTATAGTGATGCACATATGAAGGAATCAATGAATATGTGGTGGAATTTTTGAAACGCTTCACAAATCAGAAGAAAATAGAGTTACTAGGTATAAAGGAGTTCCTTGCAGTTCTTCAAAGTACCACCAAATAAGGAAGAAATTTAATAAATCCTTGGAATGAATAAAAAAGCACCAAGAAAAAGTATTTGACAGCTCAGCATGAAAGATGGAGAGGCTTTTTTAATGTTTTGCAATGAAATTAGAAACATAAGGGGAGTATATTCTGAAACCTTTAAAGTAAATCTTAATAATCGACTGAGAACAGTTCTGACAACCCAGATTAGACAGTGGAATGTGTGTGGCTACAGAAATCAATATTGATGTGGAAGAAGTAAGGTACATATTGAGTGGTTCATGCTTTTCCTGCCTCAGGCTTAATATCATTCTTATATTCATAGGTTGATAGGTACACTCTCTCTCATTAGAGAGATGGTAAGTTTTATGACTGTATTTCATTGGAAGTTACCAAATTCATAAATATGAGCTTTACTGAATGTATAATGATAAGAGAATTTAGAAGAGGCATAAGTAAAAAATACTTTCATACAGTTTTCTTTTGCCTAGTGGGTTTTGGGCATGTACTCACTAGAGCCCCACTCTCACCAGTCTTTCTTTTCAAACTGGACAGTTTTTTAAAGCTTTTACCTTGGTTTCCGTGAGTTTATTCATTCTTCACAAGACCTCATGTTCGTCCTTTATGTATGCTGATTTTTATCAAAATATGTAGTATATATTATGTATTTATTTATTCTTATTATACTTGATCGCTGTTTCTCGCATCAGCGAGGTAGTGCCAGGAAACAGATGAAGAAAGACCCATTCCCCACATACACACATATATACATCCATGCACAGTACATACAAATACGTACCAACATATTCATACATACATACATATACTTACACATGCATATACACATGTACATATTCACACTTGCTTGCCCCCATCCATTCCTGATGCCACCCCGCCCCACAGGAAATAGCATCACCACCCCTGCGTCAGCGAGGTAGCGCCAGAGAGACAGACAGAACGGCCACATTCACTCACACTCAGTTTCTAGTTGTCATTTATAATGCACTGAAACCACAGCTCCCTTTACACATCCAGGCCCCACAGACCTTTCCATGGTTTACCCCAAATGCTTCACATGCCCTTGTTCAGTATACCACATCATTCCATTTCACTCTATATTATGTATTTTGAAAAAAAATTGGCATACATAAGGGGTGAATATGAGGTGTTGTGAAGAAAGAATAAGTACACAGAAACCAAGGTAACAGCTTTAAAACAGCCAACGACCAGGGAGGTATATTACCAGTACCACCCTCTTGTGTATCAGGAGAGTTAGTGACAGCTGCTTAGTGAGCTAGCACCTCAGTGATAAATAGGTTGCACTTCTCTGACCGAGGTAGCTGTCTTTTCTTTCTGCTTTACCCACTCATGGGCTACTGGCTTTCTCTCCACAAACATACAATCTCTCCTTTTCATGCATAACACTTGACACCACTTAACTTACACAGTTCACTCTTCATAACTCTAGACTTTGCCTTTTGGCAAAATGATAGGAACAATAGATAGTATTAGATAGGAGCATTTGGTAGAAACATTACGTAGAAGTAGTAGGTAAGAAAGTAGGCAGGAGCATTAAGTAGAAGTAGTCAATAAGAACATTAAGTAGGAGCCTCTGCAAACACTATGTTAAACTTACCCTCTGCCATTGGCCCGTTGAGGGTAAGACACCAAATGCTAAGAAGCAGCACTGGAGTTCACTAGTTATGGAGACTCTGTTGCCATGGCCATCCCCTTGATGGAGTTCCAGAGGGGAACAGGCATCAGAGATATAGATAGATAGGTAGATATATGACTTATATTTCAGCATTTTCAGAGGGTAGTGTTTTTTATAATAGTAATGTTTCTTCGTTTTTCTTGCAGGAAGATCGTACGCTGTACGCTCACATAGAATGTTTCAACAGTGTATTGACAGTTTGGTGCAGAAAGTTCAGAGTGGAGTTGTTATGAATTTTGAAAAAATTGGCCCTGATCCACCACCTGTTAATTCTGATGGTAAATATTTTGATAAGTTGGAATTTACCTTTGAATAGAGAGCACATTTTCAGTGATAATATTTTGTATGTACTCCATGTATTAACAGTCTGTGTACATTTTACTCATTTTACTTTTTATTTTACTTTTAAGTATATAATAATTATTTCAGAAAGAGTCTTATCCCCCCCCTAAAAGAAATTATATTTTCTCTCTCAAATGTCCTGCAAGTATGACACATTCCATGGGGAATATTGGGTTGCTTGACTTCTTCATGTGGGCCAGAAGTCATCCTCTCCTGTATGAAAGTCTATAAGAAGAAACATTTCAAGTTTTTTATAATAATATATATGTGTCATAATACCCTGCAGTTAGTGGGTATATTATGAATACTCTATAAACTTATATTTTTCAAACAGATGGAATAATATTTATTGTATGTTCTGGTATTTTTATGTTATTTTTATACATATAACATGTGTTTTCTTTAAATCAAACAAGTAAGAAAATAGACTCGAGATCATCTGGCTTGCATGAGAGATCCTTTAAATTGGAATGGTTGGTTAGGTGAGGGCTACTTTAGGCCCATGAGGGTGAACCAGGCTGTAGTAATTACGTAAAAATGACATTGCATTCAGTGCATTCTATTCTCATCTGCTTTACAGGTGAGTAAAGTCAAAGACAAGTTAAAGATGACTTCATATTTGTGATGA
Source organism: Panulirus argus (assembly GCA_038088735.1). Lineage (NCBI taxonomy): Eukaryota > Metazoa > Arthropoda > Malacostraca > Decapoda > Palinuridae > Panulirus > Panulirus argus. The sequence continues at coordinate 949 of JAYMFT010161615.1, read as the reverse complement.
ATATTTAATGTTTTTGGTTTTGTTATGGTAGGTAAAGAAACACCTGATGTAATTGAAGTCGACAAAGAAAACCAGCAAAACAATATTGAGACAAATGGAGGAAGTGGAGGATTAGGGGGTGGAGGGCTTGGAGGGGGTGGTATGCTTGGTCATATGCTACAGAATGGTGGCCGTCCGCATACTCCAAATTCAATACCCCTCCCTTTGCCAAATCCTCCAAGCAATGCATGGCATAATTGTAGAAAGATGATATATGTTCCAAGATCAGCTCAGCGAGGAAGTCCAACTGGGTTTTGGCCAATACCAGAATCCTTCTGGCCTGATATAAACACATTGTCATTGGTAAGCAAAGCTCACCTCCTACAGCATTGTGATTTTTGTTATGTAACTGTTTCTTTAACATACATGCTTTTCCCTACATTTACAACAGTTGTTGTGTATATAGAATCTTCACACATTATGTCAGTTGTTAATTATCTTCTTATCATGAAATTTTTCACTTTCCACTCATATTCTTTCAGTACTTTGGTACATATACAGTAGGATGATACTTCACTACCATTGATGATTTAAATTTTTGCCAAACATTTCCATTATGACTGATTATTTTTGTTTCATAAACATAGTTTGTATACAAATTCATTTTCTCATGTTACCTCCCCAGGCATTTGAATTTTTGCATTTTTATTTCAGCCAGCAAGAAGTGCTCACCCTAATGTGAAATTCACATGCACGAGTCAAGAACCCATGGTGATTGATAACTTACCCTTTGATAAATATGAATTGGAACCTTCTCCTCTAACCCAGTTCATTCTTTCAAGAAAGCAGCCAACAGTGTGCTGGCAGGTCAGTTGTTTTTAATTTGTTAAGTAGTTTATTAAATGTTACATAGATTGTAACTTTTTTTCAGACAAAAAACTTGTTGAAATATAAGATAGATATATATATA
>JAYMFT010161604.1:0-12413 GCA_038088735.1 Panulirus argus | reverse complement strand
AGAGAGAGAGAGAGAGAGAGAGAGAGAGAGAGAGAGAGAGAGAGAGAGAGAGAGAGACAGACAGACAGACAAACAGAGAGAGAGAGAGAGACAGACAGAGACATACAAAGACAGACAGACAGACAGAGGCAGACAGACAGAGGCAGACAGACAGAGACAGACAGACAGAGACAGAGACAGACAGAGACAGACAGACAGAGACAGACAGAGGCAGACAGACAGACAGACAGACAGAGACAGACAAACAGAGACAGACAGACGAGTATTGATTTTTAGGATTTCGAAGAAATACCAGAGAGATCTCCCCAGAAGTTGAAAAATGCAAACACAGGCATTACTCACGGAACAGCCCAACGTCGAGCACTTCGCTAAGATCAACACTTTGCTCCGCTAACTTCAGCGGGATGAATCAAAACTTCAGATGGACTATGGAGCAGGGAACACGTCACATGAGCAATTAAATAAGCGCCAAGTTTTCTTTGTCCAAGACTTTTTCAAGAGTCCAAAGACACATCAGAAATAGCCGTACTGAGTTTGCCCAATTCTGAAATGTGACAGCAACGTACTCCTCCTGCCTGATGCCTCGTGTAGCAGTGTTTTTAGAGGAGGAGCCTCCCGATCTGGGCTATTCATCCGAGGACAAAAGAAACACGAGAGGCTGAATGAAGCGCTTCGAACTCTGCGCGTCTGCGCCGTCGTCACTCGTAATGTTGACTCTGATGTTGACACACTACGCCATGGAGCGTTCGGGGAGTGTCAGACGGAAGATAAATTTGGGCGGCGTGAGATCTCTTACCTCGGCGATCCCCTCTGCCGTGAAATATCCGCACCTATTGATGGATCGGGGCCAACTGGAGGAGTCTCGTATGACATTTGACTGATGATGATAAAGCAGTGCACGAGCTGGCAGTAATAGTTAACTAAGGAACGCTGTTTAATAACCTCCCCATCGTAGAACAACATAAGGTAGGTCAGACGATGGCTGTTGCCGAGACGAGGAACGAGGCAAGGCAGGCCAGACGACAGTTGGTCATGCGAGGAAGCAGGCGCCGAAGCATCGTTTCGTGTCTCGGGTCTCCTCGCCGTCAGAGCTGAGGAACCGTGTGTACTTCAGCATCTTTGCCACCATAACTGATCTTAAGATTCTGTGGAAACTGGAAAGTCGGTCTGCCTCAAGATGGTTAATCGAAGACAAGTTATAACAGTATTATGGTAATAATTATGGGAACATGCTCTGTAAGACGGACGTTGTTTGATTGCTAAAAAGGGAAAATCCTGAATGTGTGAACACACAACAACTTTCTCCAACATACCAAACTGACTGTGACATGTCTCCTCCCCCACAATACCCCATCAAGTTATTATATCTAAGGTTATAGCCACAAGCTTATTACCACATGGACCATATACACTGTGTGTTTTTACATTTGTCTTTAACACTTGAAGGTGCTATTGAGAGATTTTCCTGGTGGTTGGTTTATAGCTTGACACTGACATCTTTAATGACACTGTCTGCTCATAAGTCTTAAAACCCAAGCAACATACCGAAATCTTCCAGATGAAGGAGTACAATTCTTCTACAAATTTTCGCAATACTCCTACTGGTGCCTGGCGCCCTCTCTCAGTCAACAAACTCCACTGGTCATGGATTACAGCAAGTCAGCGAGGCACTCCCGCGTCTGGTGTGGTGGCAGCTGTTCCAAAGTGGGGTGGAAACCGCTGAAAACCCTCGTACGCCACAAGACAATAACTTCCGAGTCAATAACCTGCACAGACTGCAGCAGCGGCCCTAGGGGTAAACTCACGGTGCAGTCCCCTTCACCCTCAGGCTAAGAGCTGCGTTCCCCTTCGCTGTATTGACTTGCGGGTTTACACATCTGTGCCTCTCCCAACCCAGGCACACACACACACACACACACACACACACACACAAACGCGCGAGCTTATACTGTAAACCTGACCTGAATATTTGCCTGCTTTAAAGGCATGGAACCAATAAACCATTTCTTTCTTCTTATATACTTTCCCACAGTAAAATCACCTCCAGTAGCTTCTCATGCTCGTTTTTGGTCTTGTATATCTAGGTAGACAGTTGCCTTGCCCTAGTCTTTTGGTACTTCCCTTTGATTCAGTGTAGTTCTAAGTACGGATTTAAACCATTCTATTTCATCAACCTGAACAGGTAACTCAATCACCCATGAGCCTTTTTTTCACTATAAATAGCCTTCTATCATTTTTTGGTTCTTTTCTAATGGTATTCGTCTCTCCTTTCTCATTCAGCAAGTTCCTCTGTTATTTTCTTTTCATTCCTATAGAGTCAAAAAGGCCTGAAAGTACAGTCTCGGTCTCTGGGCGAGACCAGTCGGGTGTGATGGTAATTCTTAGCCATTTTCAACTTTGTCCTCAGATGATGGTGAAACTATTCTTTTCCACTGTTTCTAGAAATGCTGCAAATTGTTTTTCCTTTTCTTTTACTTTTTTTATCCCTAAAGAGTCAAGAGCTCCTGGAAATTTAACCTCGGTCTCTGGGACAGACTAGTTGGGTATTCTAAGCCATCTTCCATTCTTGCAGATGTTGATGAAACTGCGTTCTTTTCGAACGTTTCAGGAAATGCGACACGTTTCTTCTTTGTTCCTTATAGTCTTCCTCATACTGCACCTCCAATATCATTCCAGGATTCTAGTTTCATTCTAATTTTCATTTATTCTGCATCCCTCCTCTACCATTAGAGCATTCCCCACACTCGTTCCCTCTGATAGGATTAAACTCCACGCAAATCTTTCTCCATGGTGCAAACACTCGTCCAAACACTCCTACTTTGGAACAATTTTCACATCCCTTCTGTATACATACATCCAAGAGCCGCTGTCACATATTTTCCCTTCCAGAAACAACCCCAAACCCTTCTCTTCATCCCTGGAACAACATCCATATACTTCCACTTCCTTATTTAAAGAAAGAAAATACTCCAGTTGAAAATGGATCATATGACTCTCACTCATCTTGACGCAACCTCTTTATACGCCATCTCAACTGAAGATGTCGGCTATACTGCTGCCTAGATCACGTCGATATCATCTCGATAAACAGTTCGGAACTAACGCTACAGTATAGCTATCTTTTTTGTAATAAAACATTTTATAACCAGCTTATATATACCGTTTTCAGTTCATGAAAAATAGATGTTACACTGTGTAAAGCTAACAAGAGGCACTTTAGTGATATAATTCAATCAAAATCAAAATATACGCGTCTGTAATGTCCACACATGTGCATGCTGTGTACACACGCCGTGAATAAACACAGAGTCAGCTCAGATCATTTGAACTCGGAAGCAAGTTTGACAAAACGTGAAAATTCTGTTGCATTTATAAGGAAGAAAACCCGTATACCCGCGTATAAGCAAACACAGTATGATACAAACACAAATATAGTTTTTGTTATTAGTATGTTAACAAACTCACTTAAAGTTTGTGTTGTTTTCACGAAGTCATCCTGATAAAAAAGAATTATTTGTCCTCCCTATTCTCGCAGAAGTTTGTCATGAACGATATATCGATGCAAAAATTTCGGTAAAAGCTACAGTTTCTACACTCTCTCCCTCACAGAAAACGAGGAGCTCAGATTCTCAATCCACGGTGAGGTTCCCACATACTCTCATCCTCTGAAATAACCCCCACATGCTTTTCCTGCCAGGGGGGGGGGGCAATGTCCACGCGATCTTTCTACCTGAAGGTCTCATATTCACTCCCTTCATGGAATGAATACCACTGATTATCTCTCCTTACATAATAAAGGCGTAATCATTCTCCCTATGGCTATTGCCATATGCTTCTACTTAGCCTAGTTTCATTTGCAAGGTTGAGTCTCATTCTCCATAATTTGACTCGAGGCTGATGATCCTTTTGATCAGCTTGGCTCAGTGCGGTTAATCAGGATGCACTGGGGAGATATTATCTGCGTGTCTTGAAACCTGATCGGTGGCTGGCCTGTAGCGTTGTAATGTTTGTCGAACAGTGTTGGATTCCTTATGTTTACACGCTTTACATGAAAGGAATTACGCTGTCATTTTTCCCGTCTCACTAACATTTCTTCGCTGGTTTTCTTGTCCCAGATTTTTACGCGAGATTTTGAAGTTTATTGTCAATCCCGTCCACAGTTTTTAACTATTTTCTTTCCAGAGGGAACAGCAGCAGCCGTTTAAAAGATATGAAGATGGTTTTAATCGTTTCTTAAGAAAGCTTGACTTGCTCGAGTTAGGATCCAAAGCAACCACTTTTCTTTAGCCAAAACGCGTTTGGTGCATGTTTGGTGGCATGTCTAATAATCTCGTCCACAGTTTCTATTGGCATTTTAATACTGAGAAAGGATCTCTGGTGTACGAAGGACATTTCATTTTCCATCTAGATTAAGTTCTCGTTGAAAAACTATTTGCATATGGCGGTTTACAGATGAATACAATGGCTTTGTTAAAGTTTTGAGTATCGGTAACTAACGCTGCAGTTAGTATTTGATTTGCAACAAAGTTATTCGAAATGAATTCTTCGGCATAGGAATTCTCTCTCCACAAGTCTTACACCTTCCGTCACTCCAGTACAAGTTAACTTGGAATCCATACGTCCTTGTTCTTGTAATATTTCACGAAAGTTTGTGTGTGTATAGGCTACAAACACTTCCTTCTCATGGTGGAGACAACTCAATGAGGGAACTTTGTTACGTGCGTTCCATTCAAGTCCCAGGATATTGATATGAAAAAAAGATTTAACACGAGGTTCTGAGGAGACGCTGAGTGGGTCCTCAGATATTTTCTTCATACCACTCTGACGCGTTCAGTTTGTCGTTTTAGTTGAACTTCTATAGCGATGCCAAGACGCATGTGTTCCTTTATTGCGGCTTTCGTCAGGGAACCGTGATATCTCATTTTCTAGCGGTACGGCTCGTTTGATTCACTCTTCCTTTCTTTCGCCTCTTCCTGCGTTTGTATCTACTTGGAACAAAACAACTGTCTCCCGCAACTCTCTCGGTCCAGGAACTGCTGGATCACGCTCAGTACCTTACTTGCAGCCCGAAATATCATCCAGTAAACACGTTAAGTTCCCAAGCGGTAAAACCCGGTCTGTCAGCAAACACACGCCCTCAGTCACTCTGGGTGCCAACTCCGTCTACATGGGAGGAAGCCGGTGGTAAGAGGAAGAAGGCAAGTAACCGCAGATGCTGAACTCGGCTTCATGAAGCCTCCTGACGAAAGGAAAGAAAGAGGGATGGAACAGCGCTCCCTTCAGCTTCATAGATGGGAGTTCAGAGGGGAGGATGAGGGCGCCGTCCTCAAGTAAAGATGATGGAAGGAAAAAAAAACATCACGGGTGTCTGTCCACAATCCACCATCGCCTGACGTTCTCTCTGTTTGTCCTCGGCTTGTGTTGGTGACAGCGTGAATGAGACGCTCGTCACTTCTTACACACTGGCATGATTTTTTGGACGTGATTGTTGTTGCTGTCAGGTCTCAAACCGCGGGTCTCTTATTCTGTCGCTCTGACTGCTCATCTCTTAGTCTCTGTCTCAATATCTACTCATATATCTACTCATCTATCTACCTTTCTAACCTAAAATATACCTAACCTACCATGTAATCAATTCATATACTATCTAAACTCTCACCTAACCTACCACTCATTCATCCTAGCCAGCCACTTCTGTAACCCATCTATACATCTATCTGTCTAACCACTAACCTAACCTGACATATATCTCGCTTTATTCCTTACGATGGCTTCAGAGGTCTTCGATCCCCAAAGTCCAAGGCGCTTAGTCTTTGGTCCATAGAGCTTTACTGAAGGCTGCATTCCGAAGGTCCACATAAACCACCCCAGCCTCACTGGTCTGGTACACTTCGTCAATACTTACCCAAAACCTCAAATTTCTCCGTTGTGCACCCCATTGTGTTTCTGACTAATGCAGGCTACAGAATACCATTGGCCCCAGGGCGCTCCAGGTGCTTCCTCTTGGGCTTTACTACACCCGTCCATTTCAGGAGCAATATTTCCATGTCTTCACGCCTGTCGTGCCATTTTTCTGTGTAGGTAAGGATACATGCTTTCCAATATTTCCAGAGTTTAAACTGCGGTATACAGTACCTTTCCAGTCTGCTCTCCACATCGTACAACCTCTGTAATTTTAGCTGTTCTCGATAGTTCAGATCCTACACAGCATCAGGGCGAGTCATAAAGGATCCTTGCGGACATTCTAACTGTGCAGTTTCGTCTCTCCTGAAAGGCGGTGTTGATACATGGCAACATTCTTTTCCTGGGAGTGTTTATGCCTTGAGGGGCTTCATTGGTCGTTTTTCCACTCGTCTTGGATGGCTCGCAAGATCCAGCCTACCCCATTTTTCTTGTTTGGAGGAGGTAACTGTTGCAATATTGTGTTCGCTGACAGTAAAGAAGTTAGGCATTTTCAAGTCCAGGTATTGTATTCAACGGCGATATGACGGTGCCTAAGTTTGTCTGGTATTGTGCGGTTTATTTCTGTCGTCTGACTTCACTCTCCCGACACTGGAGAAGTTGGAACTTTTTCCTAGTGGAAAAACATGTTTTTGGTGGCCCAGTGGAAGACTTTGCTTCTGTCTGAAAGCGGTTTGTCGTAGTCTTTTTCTGATGGGGTTTTCATACTTGTTCTAGCTTCGTCTGCAGAGGACGGTATGAAACCATGTCTCGTATTTGCGTCATTGTCGAGGTTTACTCTAACCTTATCTAACAATCTGCCAGCCTGTTACACCTGTCTAACAGCTACCTAACCTAACCCACCTACCTAACAGCTAACCTAACCTAAGCCACCTACTTACTTCACCTCTCGCTCTCTCTCTCTCTCTCAACCGAGCCCCACAGTGGGTAACCTTACACTCAACCACCACACCTCGCCGCACCTTACCCTCCACACAATGCACCCACGCACACTCGTTCCCCTCAGTACCAGCCCGCCTGCTCTCTCTCTCTCTCTCTCACACACACACACACACACACACACGCCTCGCCAGAACACTGACAAATAAACACCGGCTGTGTGTATGCGTGTGTATGTGTATACATTCCGAACTGCACGATAAACGTTATCAAGTGCTGGCACAGACTTCATGGGGGAGTGTGTGTGTGTGTGTGTGTGTGAGAGTAAGGAACCATGTGTACCCTTGACGCCGAATGTCCCTATGAATATGCGTACATGTTCGATTTTATAAACGATTTCATGGGAACGATTGACTCTGTTCGAATACAAGGCTATGCATATATATGTGGTATTATGAATGAATGAAATATGTACATTATGTATGTGATGTATTGTGTCGATTGGAACTGTATATATACATACTGCATTGCATCTAAATGCATTTCATATAAATGTAATGCCAAGGCGTGTGTGTGTGTAATTATCATTTGTACGTTAGGGAAAGAGAATTTCACACTCGTGTGGCCCCGTCTCTTTAATCTTGTATATATATGTACCATGTCTTTACTCCTATTTATGTACGCACACATTCCCCAGCTTAAACCAGGTACGCATTTAACGACCAGCCCCAGGGGGGGGGGGGTAGGATGAACACCTGGGTTAGATATAGGCAGACTGCTACGCCCAAGGATTGGAAAGCCATGTGGCCCGTGTTGACTCATGGTCCGTAACACTAACCACGACACCACGGAGGCCCCCTATCTTTTTATGACCCCAAGGCTATAGCCCCCCTTTCATAAATCAGCTTGAACAAACACACACGCGCGCGCGTATGTGTGTGTGTGTGTGTGTGTGTGTGTGTGTGTGTGTGTGTGTGTGTGTGTAATTACCTATCTGTAACATTTACTTTTAGAGTTGGAAGAGGAAACACAACACTACCGGGTCCCTATTTCCTTAACTTTATCATACGTGCTTTTAACTTTTGTGTACAGTTATTATCCAAAATCTCACCCCTTCAGCATATATGCCAGGCGTCCACTCCACTGCTCTCATGCTATGGATGGGATTCTTTCTATCCATCCTAACAAGTTACTTGCTTGATTTCACGTTGTAGCCTCCGGCTGCTCCGTCTTCACCATCTTTCGTCGGCCGGTTCACTTGAAGGCTGTGATCAAGCCAACCCTTACACTCCTCTCTCTTCCTTAATGGGCAAATTCAAGGGGCTCTCTTAATTCTAGGACCATCTTCACTACCCTCCCATGGACGTCCTCGATCATTTCTTTCTCCATTTCTAAGTACCGCGACCAGCCACGTATCAGATCTTGTTTGGAAGTTTGTCATGGTCTCCTCGTAGACTGATGCAATCCTCGTCAGTGTTTCCTCTCCCCACGACTCGATATCATCCACAAATCCATTTCAGTCCCTCTGGCAAGCAGCTTGCATACATCGAAGACAGCAACGATCTCCGTATCCAGCCTTACGACAAGACACTGCTGATCCCCCCATAACCTATCTTGGAAAGACTTTTCCGAAACACTACGTTCTTTCTTCCCTTCCGGAAAAGTAAGATTCTCACTTACGAAGGACTCTCCCGCTTATTCTCATCCTGAGGGCAAGGCTTCTGCATCAGCCCCGCACGTGGTACGGTGTCAAATACTATCAAGCAATCTACGTACTACAGTCCACCCAGCCTTCTCTTTTGTCGAAGACTCACTCTCATAGAAGCCTAGGTGATTTCTTATGCATACATTTCCTTTCGCCGAATCCATGGTTTTTACTTCTGCGATTTCTCCTCCGCAAGTTGTTAATATATTTCCTTCCTGATTATCCTCTCCACTGTTTTACAGGCCGCAATCGTTAAATAGACTGGTATGTGGTTTAGGGCTATTTCCCAGCCCCCCCTGTCTTAAGAGATAAGCGGTTCATTCGCACCTCTGTTGTTTCTTTGAGCGCTATGCCTCACTCCAGCGACATAAGAGGTTTCAAGAGGATTGTCAGTCATTTCTGAACACTTCTTCAGCACATATACAGGAACTTCAATAGGATCACGATCCGTATATGGGTCCGGGCCTTTCTTACACATCTCCTGTCTCTTGATATCATCCTCTACAACTCTCCTCTCTGAACTCCATCGCCTGATCAGCTGTCTTTTTTTCTTTTAAACTAGTGAAATTATGGAAAAAAAGTCTGGGTTCGCCCCAGCACTGTATACGATATTACTTTCATTTATTTATTTTTTCTGTTCCTTTTTCATCTTTCTATACTACTGTCGTCTGTTACGTCTTTCAAGTTCTAGTTGACTATGGCGCTATCTGCATTTCCTCCACCGAACATCGCTAAGCTCTGTTCTCTTCCAAGTTAACATCTTTTACTCAAACCTATATCTCTGTCTCTTCTAACCTTACCTATCTGTTGGCCGCTAAAGGTACCAGCGTTCTGACTCCTTCATTGTCGAGTTCAGAGAAACTTCCACAGCAGCGAATTACGTTATGGATACGGAACTCAATTTTCCACTTTATGGTCTCGGGGAGAAGTGGCTTAGCTCTCTGTAGTTCCCGCATTTATATGATCCTTTTGTGTCTGGTTTCCTCTCTGGTGTGTGTGTGTGTGTGTGAGAGAGAGAGAGAGAGAGAGAGAGAGAGAGAGAGAGAGAGAGTGCATGTGCGTGCTTTTCTGTCACATATATACTATGTTATGGGTGAGGGAGCTTTACACTCGTGTTGTACCGTTTCATAACCTTCTATGTTTACAATAATTAAAACTTAAGTAATACACTTGCATTTACACACCCCAGCTTACACCAGGTGCCCATCCATCGACTACACACACTGTGTGGGGAACGAGCAACTAGCTTCGTTGACTGCGAGCCAGCTGCTCGTTCTGTCCGGGAGTCGAACCCTGGCCCCTTATACTGGCGAGTTGCAACGTTATCTACTGCACTATGAGGACTCGTACTATGTACGAATGTATGTTTATGGACGTGTAAGTTCCTGTGATACCAGATTGGGAAGCAGCAACCTAGGTAAATTTAACAGTACAAAAACACAGTTTTTACCTATTTTCTTTTTTCGAAATATTATTCTAGTTCAACTTTCAAGCACCATAGACACAGCTCAGCCCCGTGGTAATAAACATGTTCGGCAGAACCATATCCTTAACTCTACCCTGGGAACCCCGTATAATCAACAGAGCAAAGTCTGCCTTCCAAAAGCTGCCATTGTTGGATACTTAGCGTGAATTCATTTTCGTTTTGAGCTGCTATTAAATATGTAAACGAGTTTCAGTCACCCCCATTATGGAGTACTCTTCACACTTCACCACAGAGGTGGACGAGAAACTACCCTAGACAGTAAACAGTAAATGAGAACCTCTGCTGCTATGGCAAAGCAACTCAAACACACACGGACACAAAAATGGAAGGTAATTACGGCACCTACACATCATAACCAGCTTATGGGAGGCAGACTCTGTGATGGTCACCATGTGGGGTTTCCAGGAAAGAGTGGAGGAGGTGGTTATGTCCAGCATGTTTCTCTTAATGCCGGACGTGAATCGTGATGATCTGGAACTGGACAGACGGAAATAAGGGACGCTCAGAGGCACGGGAAGAGTTTGCGTTTTAACATTCCCCGATTTAACCAGGTTACTGTTTTCCCCAATGAGAGACGCTGCACGGGACGGAATTTCGAAGGATAATGTGTTCAGGAAGTTGAAGGGAATGAGAAGCAAAGGGAAAAGTGAGCCAAAGTGTGTTAGTGAGTTTCCACGAGCTTCTGCTCTCTCCCACTACTACAAAACAGCCTCTTCAGGAAACCAACAGTCTGTTGCCGTTTGAATTCAGTTGTTTTCAGTCCAAGTGGACTACTCATCAGCTTGAGAATAAGTCGAGAAGTTGAAGACCACTGACGGGTAGAAGAGAGGGAGGTAAGGCCACAGATCAAAGCAGTGTGGGACACCACTGCTGATGAGACCAGAGGGGTGATAGGTTGCTTCATTCTGCAGCGGGTCAGCCAGAGAGGAGAGGGAAGGTATGCATCACGGATCTGGCATCATCAGGGATTAACAGGAAACTATGCTATATGTGAATGCGATGTATGAAGGGAGGGAACAGACGTACCAAGAGGAGGAAGAATGTGTGGTATTTGATTTAGTGAGCGATTGGATACCTGAGGGTACAAATATACAAGTGAATTATGTGCACGCGAACCTGTCACCTTACGAATATTTTAACTGTGCACAAATTCCATTGAAGAAATGTGATCAGTGATGCACGTATATCTAAAAATATTTGCTAATGTGATAAAGTCTCTGATAAAAGCTGTGATGTGTGAGACATCGAGCCACCAGACCCACAGGCCCAGGTGGTTCACCAGCTCACTATTAATGTCCTTGACGGAGTCATGACCACCACGTTCAGGCGTTCGGGCTTCCGTCTAAACGTGTTCGATTTGCTTAAATTTGTTTAACCCTCGTCAGCCACTGCCAGTCATTCAAACAAAAGAAGATCATAGCTTAATTAACAGGTTTCCAACTGCTATACGAGTCACCAATCACAAATGACCACAAGACGAGATCAGTACCCTGTATATATGCCATCAACCAATCACTGATCACTACTGTGTCAAAAATGTAGACGCCATCACCGAGGAGATAACTACTTAGCGAAGGCAATATTTCACTTTTAAGACGAAGGCTCCAGTCATGGGCTCGAGTACTCAAGATTTGGTCTTAAATTGAACGTGAAAAGCAGTGAGAGAGACAAAGAAATAGAAGAATAATCTAAGATCTTTTTACGGACACAGAACGGCCAGAGAGGAAAAGAGACGTGACAGCAGTGTGTGTGTGTGTGTGTGTGTGTGTGTGTGGGAAGGACATCAAAAGTCAGAATCCTTCGAGGCATCAACCGCTACAATATAGGATTCTTCAGTCTCTCTCGAAAATGATGCAATAGAGTGAAATTTGTTAACTTTAAAGCCCCCCCTACCCTTTTTGGGTGGATAAGGCAAACCTAAAAGTTCTTTAAAAAGAAAGGAGGAACAGTTTTGGGTTTTAGAGTGAAGCGAAACAAACGATCAAACATGGGTGCAATTCCAAACAAATATTCCTTCAAGAGATGAGGATGGACGTCATCTAGAACCATACTTCTTCCTTGCGTTTAGAGAAGGGGGAAAAAATTATTCTAGGACTGCACGAAGAGAGATTATGAAGAAGGGGCAAAGGAATAGCATGAAGTGCGTTAAGGAGTGAGGGAACGCTTGGACTCCTTCAAAGTAGAGTTCGAAAGAGAAACGTGAACCTCAAAGATCGGCTCTGCCGATGGGAGGGACATCTGTAGCCTTTCTTGGAAACCCCACATTATGGGAATAGCTAAGTCTTCCTCTAAGAAACTGGGTATTCTGTTTAGATGTCGTAACTTTTTCTCTTCTGAACAGTTGCTCCGTTTATACAAGGGATTGATTCGTCCTTGTATGGA
>JAYMFT010161593.1:0-12414 GCA_038088735.1 Panulirus argus | reverse complement strand
CCTGGCTCCTTCTTCTGTTTCCCTTTTTAGAAATTGAAAATACAAGAAGGGGAGGGTTTCCAGCCCCCCGCTCCCGCTCCTTGTAGTCGCCTTCTATGACACGCAGGGAATACGGGAGAAGTATTCTTACACCCCTATCCCCAGGGGATATATATTTATATATATAGCATTAATGGGATGACCTTCATTAGGGCCTCAGCAGCGTGTGCTGTCTCTGCCAATGTAAACTAACCTAACCTAACCTAATCTGACCTAACCTAACCTAATCTGACCTAACCCAACCTAATCTAACCCAACCTAACCCAATCTAATCTAACCTAACCTATTCCAACCTAACCTAACGCAACCAAACCTAACCTATCCCAACCTAACCTAACGCAACCAAACATAACCTATCCCAATCTAACCTAACGCAACCAAACCTAACCTAATGCAACCTAAACGATCCTAACTGAACCTATCTTAACCTAACCTTACTCAAACTAACCCGACCTAACCAATCCTAACCTAACCTAATCTATCCCATCTTAACCTAACCTTACCTAAACTAACCTAACGCAACCTAAACTAACCTAACAAAACCTAATCTAACCTAACACAACCCAACCCAACCTAACCTAACCTAACCTAACCCAACCCAACCTAACCTAAGCCAAACTAACCTAGCACTGGGATTACCCTAGATTAGGTTGGGTTGGGTTAGGTTAGTTAGGTTGACCTAGGTTAGGGTAGGTTAAGATAGGTTTGGTTAGGATAGGTTACGTTAGGTTAGGTTGGGTTTGCGTAGGTTAGCTTACATTAGGTCAGGTTAGGTTACTTTAGGTTAGGTTGGTCTAGGTTAGGTTACATTAGGCTAGGTTAGGTTATGTTATGTTATGCTAAGTTAGATTGGCTTGGGTTAAGTTAGGTTAGATTGAGTTGGGTAAGGTTAGGTTAGGTTGGATTGTTTAAGATAGGTTAGGTTAGGCTAGGCTAACCTAACCTAACCCTAACTCAGCTTAACCTAAGCTAACCTAACTCATCTTAACCTAACCTAGGTCAACCTAAACAAACCTAACGCAACCCAACCCAACCTAACCCAGCATAACCTAACCTAACCTTACCCAACCTAACCTAATCTTAACCAACCTACCTCAACATAACCCAACGTAACCTAACCAAACCTAACAACCTAACCTAAACCAATCGAACATACACTAATCTAACCCAACCCAAGCTAATCTAACCTAACCCAACCTAACCTAATCTAACCTGACCTAATCTAACTTAACCTAATCAAACCCAACCAAACGTAAACTAACCTAACCCAATCTAACCTAATCCATCTTAACCCAAACTACCCTAACCTAAATAACATAACATAATGTAACCTAACCTAACCCATCGCATCTTAACCTAACCTAACCCAACAACCCAACCTTACCTAACCTAACCTAACCCACCTTAACGATACCTAAACTAACCTAACTTACCTAACCTAACCTAACCTAACCTAAAGCAACCTAAACTAACCTAACCTAAGTCAACTTAACCTAACCTAACCTACCATAACGTAAAGTGACCGAGCATATCCTAACCTAACTCAGCAGAGCATAACCTAACCTAACCAAACCAAACCAAACCTAACCCATCTTAACCTAACCTAACCCACCCCAACCTAACTTAACCCAACCCAGTCTAACTTAACCCAACCCAACCCAACCTAACCTAACCTAACCTAACCTAACCTAACCAAACCAAACCAAACCAAACCAAACCAAACCAAACCCAGCCTAACCTAACCTAACCTAACCTAACCTAGGATCAGTTAGGTTAAGTTAGGTTAGGTTACGTAAGGTTAGATTGTTGGGTCAGGTTAGGTTAGCTTAGCTTCGTTTAGGTTAGACTGAGTTAGGCTGGTGAAGGTTAGGTTAGGTTGGGTTGGGTTGGGTTGGTTTGGGTTGGGTTGGGTTAGGTTACGTTACGTTACGGTAAGTTAGGTTGGGTTAGGCTAGGTGAGGTTAGGTTGGGTTGAGTTAGGTTTGGTGAGATGGGTTAAGTTAGGTTACGTTACGTTAGGGTAGTTTGGGTTAGGTTAGGGTACTTTCGGTTAGGTTAGGTAAGGTTGCATAAGGTTAGGTTACGTTATGTTGGGTTAGGTCAGGCAATCCTAATCTAACTTAAACCAACCCAACCTAACCTTCCATACCAACCTAACCCAAGCTAACCCTAACCTAACCTACCCTAACGTAACCTAACCTAACCCAACCCAACCTAAACTAATCTAACGTGGTCTAACCTAACTTAACCCAATCTAAACTAACCTAACCCAAGCTACCCTAAAGTAACCTAAGCTAACCCAAACTAAACTAACCTAACCTAGCCCTACCAAATCCAACCTAACCTAACATAGTCTAACTTAACCCAACCCAACCCAAACTAACCTAGTGTAACCTAACTTATCCCAGTCTAATCTAACCTAACCCAAACTACCCTAAAGTAACTTAACCTAACCTATACTAATCTAACCTAATCTCTTCTAACCTAACCTAACCCAACCCAACCCAGCATAACCTAACCCAGGTTAGGTTGGGTTAGCGTAGATTAGGTCACATTAGGTTATGTTAGCGTAGGTTAGGTTAGGTAAGATTTGGTTAAGTTAGGTTAGATTAAATATGGTTAAGTTAGGTTAGATTTTGTTAGGTTGGGTTAAGTTTGGTCTGGTTAGATTGGGTCAAGTTAAGTTAGGTTAAGTGGGATTAGGTTATGTTGGATTATTTTAGGTTGGGATGGGTTAAGTTAGGTTAGGATGGGTTGCGTTACGTTCGGTTCGGTTAGGTTAGGTTTGGTAAGGATGGGTTAAGTTAGGTTAGGTTAGGCTAGTTTAGGTTGGCTTGGATTAGGTTAAGATAGGTTTGGTTAGGTTGGGATAGGTCAGGTTAGTTTAGGTTGGCTTGGGTTAGATTAGGTTAAGTTTGGTTAGGTTAGATTGGGTTAAATTAGGTTAGATTGAGTTAGGTTCGGTTAGGTTGAGTTAAGATAGGTTTAGATAGATTAGGATAGATCAGGTTAGGTTAGGTTAGATAGGGTTAAGTTAGGTTAGATTGGGTTAAGTTAGGTAGGGTAGGGTTTGGTTAGTTTAGATTGGGGTAAGTTAGGTTTGGTTAGGTTAGGTTAGGATAGCTTAGGTTAGTTTAAATTAGATTGGGTTAGGTTAGGTTAGTTTAGGATAGGTCAGGTTAAGTTCGGTTTGGTTAGGTTAGATTGGGTTAAGTTAGGTTAGGAAAGGTTAGGTTATGTTGGTTTATTTTAGGTTGGGATGGGTTAGGTAAAGTTAGATTGGGTTAAGTTGGGTTAGGTTAGGTTAGGTTAAGTTGGGTTAGGTTAGGTTAGCATGGGTTTGTTTGGGTTGGGTTGGATTGGGTTAGTTAGGTTAGGTTGGGTTAGGTTACGTTAGGGTAGGTTAGACTAGTTTAGGATGGCTTAGGTTACATTACATTATGTTACGTTACATTACATTACGTTAGGCTGGGTTAGCGTAGGTTAGGTTAAGTTTGGTTGGGTTAGATTAGGTTAGGATGGGATAGGTTATGTTAGATTAGATTACGTTAAGTTAGAGTAGGATAGGTTAAGTTGAGTACGGACAGGGTAGGTTGGCTTAGGTTAGGTTAGGTTAGGATAGGTCAGGTTAGGTTGGGTTTGGTTTGGTTAGGTTAGGTAAGATTGGGTAAGTAGGGTTAGATTAGGTTTGGTTACATTAGGGTAATTTAGGTTACGTACAGTTAGGTTAGGTTAGATTGGGTTATGTTCGGCTAGGTTAAGTTAAATTAGTTTAGGTTAGATTGGGTTGGGTAAGGTTAGGTTAGGTTGGGCTAATTTATATTAGGTTAGTTTAGGTTACCTAACCTAACCTAACCCAAACCAACTTAACCTAACCCAACAACCCAACCTAACCTAAGCCAACCAACCCTAAACTAACCTAACCTACCCTAACCCAACCCAAACTACCCTAACTTAACCTAACATAATGTAACCTAACCTAACCTAATCCAACCTAAATAACCTAACCCAAACTAACCTAATTTATCATAACCTAACCTAACCTAACCTAACCTAACCCAACCCAACCCAACCCAACCCAACCCAACCTAACCTAACCTAACCTATACTAAGCTAACCTAACCTACCCGATCCTAACCTAACCTAGGATTGGTTAGGTTACATTTGGTAAGGTTAAGTTAGGTTAGGTTGAGTTAGGTTAGGTTAGGTTATGTTAGGTTTAGTTAAGCTGGGTTGGGTTACATTACGTTAGGTTGGGTTAGGTTAGGTTAGATTGGGTTAAGTTAGGTTAGGTTACGTTGTTACGTTAGGATAGTTTGGGTTAGGTTTGGTTACGTTAGGGTACTTTGGGTTAAGTTAGGTTAGGTTGGGCTGGATTAAGTTAGGTTAGGTTAGGTTAGGTTAGGCTATGGAAGGTTAGGTTTGGTTAAGTTAGGTTAGGTTAAGTAAGGGTAGGTTCAGTTGAGTTGGGTTAATTTAGGTTGTTTTGGGTTAAGTTGGGTATGTTTAGGTTGAGTAATGTTAGGTTAGGTTGGGTTGGGTTAGGTTGTCATAGGTTAGGTTAGGTTATATTGGGTAAGGTTATGTTAAGTTAGGTTCGGTTGGGATAATATGGGTTGCATTAGGTTAAGTTGGGTTAGGGTAAGTTAGGTTGGGATAGGTTAGGTTAAATTGTGTTAAGTTGGATTAGGCTAGGTTAGGCGAGTTTAGGTTGGGTTGGGATAGGTTAGGTTAGGTTATGTTAGGTTTAGATCAGTTAAGTTAGTTTAGGTTTGGTTAGGTTCGGTTACGTTACATTAGGATAAGTTAGGTTGGGTTGGATTAGGTTAGTTTAGGGTGGCCTAGGTTAGGTTAAGATAGTTTAGCTTATGTTAGGTTAAGTTAGGTTAGGTTATTTGGGTTAGTTTTGGTTAGGTTAGGTTAGGTTAAGATGGGTTACTTTAGGCTAGGTTAGGATGTTCATGTAGTTTCATGATCTTGGTCCATCTTTGTTATTCCTACAATCATAACAAATTACATGGTGAAAGATTTCAACCAAGTCTTATTGTTGATATGACTTGGTAAGTGATCAGTTATTCATTCAATTTACAGAGAGTTCTTTCTTGCCTGTACCTTGTAATTTTACATGTGTACAATCAATGTAAAATATATTCTAAATATATTTTGTATCTTTGTTTGATGAGTATAATTTATGACAGAAAAACTGTTAAATCATAGATAAATAACTTCATTGGTCCAGGACAATTTAGCATCATAAACCATCCTGGTTTGTGAACATATTATCCTGCTATACCAGAAAAAGAAAGGTTGACTTTATGAACTGAAATCACATTCATGTTAGATATTTTTCTTAATATCATACACGTTTTGGTTTTCTTTTTCAATGTTTGTTATTATATTACATCTACTGAAGAGCTGAAACAGTTTAGCTACAGTGCAGTCAGTCATTTAATGATAACCTATTGGCTGTGTTTGTGAGCAGGGCCTGGAGTATCTAGGCTGCATAATTCATAAGTGAATTTAGTACATTAATTTGAGTACTGCATAGTGAGCCAGCATTTCAGTGGTTATCAAGTTGCACTCCCCTGACCCAGGTAACTGTCTTTTCTTTAAGCCTAGCCGCATGCACATGGACAACTGGCATTCTGTTTACAAACATAGTCTCTCCTTGTCACACATAACACTTGACAACACTTAACTCACACAGTTTGACTTTGCCACCTCTGCCATGTTCCCCCTATTGTGGCTGACCTTGTCATCTCTGTCAACCTTGATCTCACCGCCTCTGCTGCGGTAATCTGTCTCATGGCCACTCTTGCAAGGCACACAAAGCCCTCTCGGTGATTCGTGTTTTCTTTTGTCACTATGTAAGCCGCCTCAATCATTTTTCTTACTTTTCTTGAACTGCCCTTCCAAAGTATTTTCATTCCACTCCAGTTTGGCAGGTGCCTCTTTTCCTCTGCATGCACCACCAGTGAGTTAGAGGTTCTGTGCACCCCTCTTACTCATATCACATAATGTCCTCCAATGGCAAAGGCTCAAATCCGGGACCTTTGTATGGTAGTTGCAAACGCTAACCACTCAGCTATGATCGCCCCAATAGGGAAATGACTTCAATTACAAGTACCCAAATACTCTTTGTCTCACAACTATGAGCAATGGGATATAAACCGGTTAAATTCCATCAGGCTCATATTACCAGTAGCTAGCATTTTACAGAACCTTATTGTCAAACACAGTGGTAATGAATGCAAATATAGTGCATGTGAATGTGCATTTTCATGGAATACATAAAGCCCTCTAACAAAAAGGACTCAAACCCAGGACCTTTGCATGGCAGTTGGGGATGCTAACTGTTTGGCTAGGATCACCCATAATAGGAAATGACTTTGATTATGAGTAATCAAATACCCTTTGACTCACATCCTTAAGCAATGGGGTCTAGACCAGTCAAATCCCATCAGGCTCACATTACCAGTAGCTAGCATTTTACAGAACCTTACTGTCAAATACGGAGGTATACGAACATGAATATGGTACATATGAATGAACACTTTCATAGAACACATAATGCAATCCAACAGCAAGAACTCAAACCTGGGACCTTTGCATGGTAATTGAGAATGCTAACCTCTTGGCTATGATCACCCCTAATAGGGAAATGACTTTGCTTACAATTAATCAAATACCCTTTGTCTCACATCCATGAGCAATGGGATCTAGACCGGTCAAATCCCATCCGACTCACATTACCTGTAGCCGGCATTTTACATAACCTTACTGTCAAACATGGAGGCATATGAACACGAATATAGTACATATGAATACGCACTTCCATAGAACACATAATGCCCTCCAACAGCAAGGGCTCAAACCCAGGACCTTTGCGTGGTAGTTGGGAATGCTACCCACTCAGCTACGATCACCACTAATAGGGAAATAAATATTTGATTACTAGTAATCGATATCCTTCATCTTGCATCCATGAGCAACAGGGTCTAGACTGATCAAATCCCATCAGGCTCTCATTACCAATAGCTAGCATTTTATAGAACCTTACTGTCAAATGTGGAGGTATTGAACACAAATATAGTCCATATGAATACGCACTTTCATAGAACACATGATGCCCTCCAACAGCAAGGACTCGAACCCAGGACCTTTGCGTGGTAGTTGGGGATGCTACCCACTCAACTATGATCACCGCTAATATGGAAATGACTATTTGATTACTAGTAATCGATATCCTTCATCTCACATCCATGAGCAACTGGGTCTAGACCGATTAAATCCCATCAGGTTCTCATTACCAGTAGCCAGCATTTTACAGAACCTTACTGTCAAATGTGGAGGTATTGAACATAAATATAGTGCATATGAAAGCGCACTTTCATAGAACACATAATGCACTCCAACGGCAAGGACTCAAACCCGGGACCTTTGCGTGGTAGATGGGAACGCAAACCACTCGGCTACGATCGCCCATTGCTCATGGATGTGAGATGAAGGGTATTCGATTACTTGTAATCGAAGTCATTTCCCTATTAGGGGCGATCATAATTGAATGGTTAGCATTCCCAATTACCACGCAAAGGTCCTGGGTTCAAGTCTTTGCTGTTGGAGCGCATTATGTGTTCTATGAAAGTGTGTGTTCATATGCACTACATTCGTGTTCATATAATTCCACATTTAACAGTAAGGTTCTGTAAAATGCTAGCTACTGGTACTGTGATCCTGATGGGATTTGACCAGTCTAGACCTCATTGTTCATGGATGTGAGACAAAGGGTATTCGATTACTTGTAATCGAATAGTCATCTCCCTATTAGGGGCAATCATAGCCGAGCGGTTAGCATTCCCAACTGCCACGCAAAGCTCCTGGGTTTGACTTCTTGCTGTTGGAGGGCATTATGTGTTCTATGAAACTGCACGTTCATATGCACTATATTCATGTTTATATATATATATATATATATATATATATATATATATATATATATATATATATATTATACTTGATCATCGTTGCTTGCATTCACGAGGCAGCACCAGGAAACAGACAAAGAAAGACCCATCCACTCATATACACACATATATACATACATGCACATACTCATACATATACATATATACACACGTACATATTCATACTTGCACGCCTTCATCCGTTTCTGGTGCCACCCTGTACCACAGGGAACAGCATTGCCACCCTGTGTCAGCGAGGTAGCGCCAAGAAACAGACAAAGAAAGGCCTCATCCACTCACACTCATTCTCTAGCTGTCTTGTGTAATGCACTGAAACCATAGCTCCCTGTCGTTATCCATGCTCCGCAGACCTTTCCATGGTTTATCCTGGACGTTTCACATACCCTGGTTCAGTCTACTGAGAGCATGTTGACCCCAGTATACCACATCATTCCAGGTCACTCTATTCAGTGCATGCCTTTCATCCTCCTGCATGTTCAGGCCCCCGATCACTCAAAATAGGAGAGAAAGAATACTACCCAGGTATTCCCTGTGTGACATAGAAGGCAGCTAAAGTGGATGGGAGCAGGGGGTTGGAAATTCTCCCCTCTTGTTTTACTTTCTAAAAGAAGGAACAAAGAAGGGAGCCAAGTGAGGATTTTTCCCTCTAAGGCTCAGTCATTTGTTCTTGATGCTACCTCGCTAATGTGGTATATGGCGAATATGCATGAAAAAAAATATAAAACACATACACAAAGTATGTGTTACTGTACTCTGCTTGGATGGGGCTGCACTGTGAATGAAAATTCAACTTTGGTGAGGTTGTATCGTTGGGAGTACAGTCTCATTGGAAAACTTCTCATTCCAAAGGATTCCATCATTTCCCTGCTACAAGAAATAGCTATAGGAGCTCCTGGAAAGAGTTCATGGGCAACAACAGAACTCTGTAAGGGGTTCTGGGGTAGTTATAAACAGAAATAGAATATAAGGTATTACTTTTTTGTTTTCAGAGGATGGTTTGCTGGAGAGTGGGGGTAGCAAAGTCTCAACCCGAGCAGGTGTACCTATCCCCAACTCATCGAGTGGTGGATTCAGAACTATCAGTAGGGTTGGTATGACCCATCAGTTTCCTGCTCCCCATGTAACCATTATTTACACTAACGGCTACATGCGAGGAAGTGCGCACCGGTCACACCACAGTGGCCTCAGACCTGCCTCAGTCAATGGCAGCCCTTCTCACCTTCCTCCAAGGAGGGCAGGATCCTGTGGGACCACTGGTGCTGGGACACGACAAGGGGCTTATGGGCGTGTGGTCAAGAGCTCTCAGTGGCCAGGGTTTCCCTCTACTGAAACCAAAGCCATCCAGACAAGTGAGGACATAGAAAGTGTCCTGGGTGGAGGCATGACCATTGACAGTCTCCTGCAGCAGCTGCGGGCACTCTCCTGATGACACTTAAAAGTTAGTACTTGCACAGTAAGAATTCAGTTTTCTACTTGTTTTAATATCAATACCCTAATTTTAAAATGAAAAGTTGTTAAAAGTAAGTCAGATAACAATCATATATTTTCATGTCTTATCTAAGATGCACAACATCTGACACCTATACTGCATACTGTGGAGGATGAGCCTTACTTGTAGCACTCAGTCAAAATTAGCAGTTCTAGCAGTAGTATCTTGATTGGGTCACTACTACAGGAGAAATCCCTAGTTGCTAAGCTCTTGTCACTGTGAAGAATCCCACCCTATTAAAAGGAAAAAAGTTTGAAGGATACTTGAGGTGTTCAGAATGCACTGCACATCATATTTTAGTGACCTAATCTTGTTTTAGGAAATGAGGCTACAATAAGGTCTATTTCCAAAAGGACTCAAGCGGTTCATGAATAGAAATTGTTCCTGATTAAAATCTACCAGAGATGAAGATTTACTGCATATTGTGCCAGATGATTATTTGTGATTTGGTGCAAATTTTACATATGTTTTCTTATCTATTATGCAATGTTTGCATTGGTTTTTACATATGTTCATATTTTCTTTCAGTCATTGATCGTAACTAGTGTCAAGAATTGCATCCATCTCCACTAACTCGCCACAACAAAACGATAAGCTTCTCCAATTAATATGAGGTGGATCAACCAGCTCATTCCATCTTGAACTGATCCAATTCCTACTCCTCAGTAACACGACATTCGGTTGCCTAACATCATATGCCAAAGACTTCCTTTATATAATGGTGTTTTATATACAGAATAAAACTTACACCTGGATAAACCTATACATGTATTCTATAGATATTTATCAGGGTTTGTAATGGTCCTTGGATGAGTCTTGCTTCAAAAGTGCTTTCAGCTCAAATACACTGTATATATTGGTAAGTGCTGGTGCAGTGCAACACTGGCGAGATACTTGTAAATGTTAATCAGTGTTACCCACATGGCTGTCTAAAACCTTGTTACTACCTACAGTCTTGCTTTTCCTGTTATTCTACAGTAATATTTGGGCATTTTCCATGCAACAGGTAACACAAGACTTGCAGAGCCATCTAGTCTTCCTGACTTTAATGTTTAAGGCAATATTTCTACTCTCTACCGTATCATTTGTACAACTAATCATGTAAATGCTTTTGTTGTTTTTTGAAGTTTCTACAAAACTAAATCTGAGTTATTTTCATCTTTGTACATGAAAAGATGTTGACAATGGTTTTTCTCTTTAGTAACCGCTAGTCTATCATTACACATTGTGATGTGACAGTCTTGTATAAACAGGAAATAAAAGTTACTGAGAGGGAAACTGAAATTCTTGTAGTCCACCAATGCTTTTTCAGTATTCTACTCTATCTATCTATCTGTATCTCTGATACCTTTTCTCTCCAGAAACTTCCATCAAGGGGATGAACACAGCAAAAGAGTCTTCACTTAACCCTGCCCTTACATAGCTCCTTCGCATACACTATTTCGAGCATTCTTCTACCATTTCTCTCCCTTCAGTATTCTCCCACTATATTTCCCCATTCACAGGTGATCTTCTCATACCAACCCATTTAATTGTACTATCATACATATTCCTTGCAAACTTCCTATCTTCCATTCTTTCCACAAGCCTAAACCACATCAAATTCTTACATTTTAACCACCCTACCACTCCACAATTCATTCTTTTTGCAGTACTTGCCATACCATATCTCTCATATACCCCCTCATTTTTTCTTCATAGCGTGAAACATGCTACTTCCTAGTGTGGATCATTTCAGCGTGCTGTACAGAGGTTAAGGATAGTTGCATGTGATACTTGAGAGGGCTAAAACTCCCATTTTAAAGGAAATGGAGAAATTATAAAAAATACATAGGAAAAGAATATGAAGAAATTCAGACAACAACAGACCATGAGGTCCTAACGAGGCTGTTTGTGATATATTGCTGAGGAAGTGCAACTAATGTCAGTCATGGATTTAAAGTGAAATATTTATCAAGTCTATGCTTAAACGTATTTATTGGTAAATCATTCGATGTGTTAACAATTCTGTTGAAGAAAAAGTACTTTACCTCATATGAGGTAAAACATTTACCCATGAATTTTTTTTCCATTTCTACGAATGAAATCAGACAAATTTATCCTTATGTAGCTTATTAATCAAGATTATCAAAACATCTGATAATTTTGAATACCTACTTGAGAGCACTCTCAACCTTCTCATATCTAAGCTTAATAATTAACCTTAAGTCATTCAGTTAGCTCTCACAAGAATTGTTTATAAGTCCAGTAAGCAACTTGGTGGTTTGAAAATGTAGTCTCCATTCTGTATGTCTTTCTTCAAGTAGGGTGACCAAAACTGAACACAGTATTCAAGATGGGGATGCACCAGTGAGTCACGAGTGAAAATAATTTCCTTTGATAAATTCAAAAGCCCTACCTTCGAATCCACGAATTCTGTTCACCCTTTTATTGCTTCTGTGCACCACTTATGGTACTTGGCTTCAGGTCACCAGAGATTGTTACAAACAAGTCTTTTTCCTCATTTACCTTCTGTAGCTCAACAAAATTAATACCGCAGCTTGCTTTTCATTTTTACTACCAATCTGTAGAACTTTTGCAGTCATCAATATTTATAGTGATAGATATATGTATATAGCTACACAAGAGGCATGGAATACTCAAATGTTTTCTGCAGCTATCTATCTATATCTCTAATGCCTGTTTCCTCTGGAAACTCTCATCAAGGAGGGGGCCAAGGCAAAAAAGGCTCCACTTACTCCTGTCCTTACATACCTCCCCTCCCTTGCTTACCCCATTTTACACTTTTTTTTTTTTTTTCTCCAGTCATAGACATAAGTCCACATCCTTCTCCATGGAAACATGCTTTGATACATCCAATCCCTAAGAAGGGTGACCGTTCTGACCCCTCTAACTATCGTC
>JAYMFT010161592.1:0-26428 GCA_038088735.1 Panulirus argus | reverse complement strand
ATCGCTAGTGGAGACCTCGACATATCGCTAGTGGAGACGACGACGTATCGCTAGTGGAAACGACTACATATGGCTAGTTGGAGACGACGGTATATCGCTTGTGGAGACGTCGACATATAGCTAGTGGAGACTACTAAATATCGCTAGTCGAGAGGACGAAACATTCCCATTGTAGACGACGACATTTCGCAAGTGGAGACGACGACATATCGCTAGTGGAGATGAAGACACATAGGTAGTGGAGACGTTGATACATCGATAGTGAAGACGACGACATATTGCTAGTGGAGACGACGATATATTGCTAGTGGAAACGACGACATATCGCAAGTAGAGACAACGGCATATTGCTAGTGGAGACGACGATATTTCGCTAGTGCAGACGACGACATATTGCTAGTGGAGACGACGAAATATCGTTAATGGAGGCTACAACATATCGCTAGTGGTGACAACGACATATCGCTAGTGGAGACGGCGATATATTGCTAGTGGAGACGACAACATATTGCGAGTGGAGACGACGACATATCGCTAGTGGAAACGATGATATATTGCTAGTGGAGTCGACGACTTATATAGCTAGAGGAGACGAAAACATATCGCTCGTGGAGACGTCAACATATTGCTAGTGGAAACGACGAACTATTACTAGTGGAGACGACGTCATATCGCTAGTGGAAACGACGATATATCGCTATCGGAGACGACGACATATTTCTAGTGGAGACGATGACATATTGCTTGTGGAGACGACAGCATGTCGCTGGTGGAGGAGGCAACATATTCCTAGTGAAGAGGAGAATATATTGCTGATGGAGACGACGACATATTGCTAGTGGAAACGACGACATATTGCTAATGGAGACGAAGACATATCGCTAGTGTAGACGAAGACATATTGCTAGTGGAGACGACGAGATATCGCTAGTGGAGACGACGACATATTGATAGTGGAGACGACGACATATCGCTAGTGGAGACGACGACACATTTCTAGCGGAGACGACAGCATATCGCTCGTGGAGACGACGACATATCGCTAGTCGAGACGACGAAATATTGCTAGTGGAGACGACGACATATCGCTAATGGAGACGACGACATGTCGCTAGTGGAGGCAACGATATATTGCTAGTGGAGACGACGACATATCGCTAGTGGAAAAGACGACATATTGCTAGTGGAGACGACGTCATATCGGTAGTGGAGACGACGACCTATCGCTATTGGAGACAACGATATATTGCTAGTAGAAATGACGACATATTGCTAGTGGAGACGACGGCATATCGCTAGTGGAGGCGACGACATATCGCTATTGGAGACGACGACGTATCGTTAGTGGAGACGACGACATATCGCAAGTGGAGACGACGAAATATAGCTAGTTGGAAACGACGGCAATATCGCTAGCGGAGACGTCGACATACAGCTAGTGGAGACGACTAAATATCTCTAGTGGAGACAACGAAATATTGCCACTGGAGACGACGACATTTCGCAAGTGGAGACGACGGTATATTGATAGTGGAGACGACTACATATCGCTTGTGAAAACGACGACATATTGCTAGTGGAGACGACAATATATTGCTAGTGGAGACGACGACATATCGCAAGTGGAGACGACGACATATTGCTAGTGTAGACGACAACATATCGCTAGTGGACACAACGACATATTGCTAGTGGAGACGACGACATATCGTTAATGGAGGCGACAGCATATCGTTAGTGGAGACAAAGACATATCGCTGGTGGAGACGACGATATATTGCTAGTAGAGACGACGAAATATTGCTAGTGGAGACGACGACATATCGCTAATGAAGACGATGACATATTGCTAGTGGAGACGACGACATATAGCTAGAGGAGACGACAACATGTCGCTAATGGAGACGTCAAGATATTGCTAGTGGAAACGACAACATATTGCTGGTGGAGACGACGTCATATCGCTAGTGGAAACGATGATATATAGCTAGTGGAGACGACGACATATTGCTAGTGGAAACGATGACATATTGCTAGTGGAGACGATAACATGTCGCTAGTGGAGGCGGCGACATATTTCTAGTGAAGAGAACAATATATTGCTGATGGAGACGACGACATATTGATAGTGGAAACGACGACTTATTGCTAATAGAGACGACGACATATCGCTAGTGTAGACGAAGACATATTGCTAGTGGAGACGACGAAATATCGCTAGTGGAGACGACGACATATTGCTAGTGGAGACGACGACATATCGCTAGTGGTGACGACGACACATTTCTAATGGAGACGAGAGCATATCGTTATTGGAGACGACGACATATCGCTAGTGGAGACGACAACATATTGCTAATGGAGACGACGACATATCGCTAGTGGAGGCGGCGATATATTGCTAATGGAAACGATGGCATATCGCTAGTGGAGACGACGTCATATTTTTATTGGAGACGACGACATATTTCTAATGGACACGACGAGATATTGCTAATGGAGACGACGACATATCGCTAGTGGAGACGACGATATATTGCTAATGAAGACGAAGATATAACGTTTGTGGAGACGACGAGATATTGCTAGTGGAGACGACGACATATTGCTATTGGAGACAACGACATATCGCTAGTGGAGACGACGACATATTGCTAGTGGAGACGATGACATATTGCTAGTGGAGACGACGACATATCGCTAGTGGAGGCGGCGACATATTCCTAGTGGAGAGGACGATATATTGCTGATGGAGACGACGATATATTGCTAGTGGATACAACGACATATCGCTAGTTGAGACGACGACATATCGCTAGCGGAGACGACGACATATCGCTAGTGGAGACGACGACATATCGCTAGTGGAGACAACAACATATTGATAGTGGAGACGACGACATATCGCTGGTGGAAACGACGACATATTGCTAGTGGTGACGACGACATATCGTTAATGGAGGCTACAACATATCGCTAGTGGACACAACGACATATCGCTAGTGGAGACGACGAATTATTGTTAGTGGAGTCGACGACACATTGATAGTGGAGACTAGGACATATTACCAGTGGAGACGACAAGATATAGCTAGTCGAGACGACGACATATTGCTAGTGGAGACGACGACATGTCGCTAGTGGAGATGATGACATTTCGCTAGTGGAGACGATGACATACTGCTAGAGGAGACGACAACATATCGCTAGTGAAGACGACGACATATTGCTAGTGGAGACGATGACATATTAGTAGTGGAGACGACGACATGTCCCTAGTGGAGGAGGCAACATATTCCTAGTGGAAAGGACGATATATTGCTGATGGAAACTACGACTTATTGCTAATGGAGACTACGACATATCGCTAGTGGAAACGAAGACATATTGCTAATAGACGCGTCGACATATCGCTAGCGGACACGAAGACATATTGTTAGTGGAGACGAAAACATATCGCTAGTCGAGACGACTACATATCGCTAGTGGAGACGACGACATATTGATAGTGGAGACGACGACATATCACTAGTGGAGAGGACGACATATCGCTAGTGGAGGAGGCGACATATTCCTAGTGGAGAGGACGATATATTGCTAATGGAGACGACGATATATCGCTAGTGGAGACGACGACATATTGCTAGTGGAGACGAAAACATTTCGCTATTGGAGACGACGACATGTTACTAGTGGAGATGACGACATATCGCTAATGGAGACGACGACATATCGCTAGTTGAGACAACGACATATCGCTAGTGGAGACGACGACATATTGCTAGTGGAGACGACGACACATTGCTGGTGGAGACAACGACTTATCGCCAGTGGAGACGACGATATATCGCTATTGAGACGACGATATATTGCTAGTGGAGACGGCGTCATATCGCTAGTGAAGACGACGATATATTGCTAGTGGACACGACGTCATATTCACTAGTGGAGACAACGACATATTGCTAGTGGACACGAAAACGTATCGCTAGTGGAGACGACGATATATAGCTAGTGGACACGACGACATATTGCTAGTGGAAACGACGACATGTCGCTAGTGGAAATGACGATATTTCGCTATTGGACACGATGACATATGGCTAGTGGAGACGACAACATGTCGCTAATAAAGACGACGACATATTGCTAGTGGAGACGATGACATATTGGTAGTGGAGACAACGCCATGTCGCTAGTGGAGTATGCGACATATTCCAGGTGGAGTGGGACGATATATTACGGATGGAGACGACGACACATTTCTAATGGAGACGACGAGATATCGCTAGTGGAGACGACGACATATTGCTGGTGGATGCGACAACATATCGTTAGTGGACAGGACGACATATTACTAGTGGAGACGACGATATATCGCTAGTGGAGACGACGACATATCGCTAGTGGAGACGAAGACATATTGATAGTGGAGACGACGACATATCGCTATTGGAGAGGACGACATATTGCTAGTGGAGACGAAGACATATTGATAGTGGAGACGACGACATATTACTAGTGGAGACGACGACATATCGCAAATGGAGACGACACCATATCGTTAGTGGAGACAACGACATATTGCTAGTGGAGACGACGACATATTGCTAGTGGACACGACGACATATTGCTAGTGGACACGACGACATATTGCCAGTGGAGACTACGACTTATCGCTAGTGGAGACGACGATATATTGGAGACGTCGATATATTGGTAGTGGAGACGGCAACATATCGCTTGTGGAGACGACGATGTATTGCCAGTGGACACGTCGGCATATCACTAGTGGAAACGACGTCATATCGCTAGTGGAGACGACGATATATTGCTAGTGGACACGAACCCGTATCGCTAGTGTGTAGACGACGACATATAGCTAGTGGACACGACGACATTTAGCTAGTGGACAAGACGACATATTGTTAGTGGAAACGACGACATATCGCTATTGGAGTCGACGATATATCACTAGTGCAGAGGACGACATATTTCTATTGGAGACGACGACATATCGCTAATGGAGACGACGACATATTGCTAGTGGAGACGATGACATATTGCTAGTGGAGAAGACGACATTTCGCTTGTGGAGACGACTATATATTGCTACCGGAGACGACAACATATTTCTAGTGGAGACGACGACATATCGCTAGTGGAGACGACGACATATTATTAGTGGACACGAAGACGTATCGCTAGTGGAGACGACGACATATCGCTAGTGGAGACGACGACATATTGCTAATGGAGACGATGACATTTCGCTAGTGGAGACGACGAAATATTGTTAGTGGAAACGACGA
Source organism: Panulirus argus (assembly GCA_038088735.1). Lineage (NCBI taxonomy): Eukaryota > Metazoa > Arthropoda > Malacostraca > Decapoda > Palinuridae > Panulirus > Panulirus argus. The sequence goes on along the minus strand of JAYMFT010161592.1, from coordinate 21,116 downwards.
CATATCGCTAGTGGAGAAGACGCATATTGCTAGTGGAGACGAGGATATATCGCTAATGGAGACGACGACATATCTCTCGTGGAGACAGCGACATATTGATAGTGGTGACGACGACATATCGCTAGTGGAGACGACGACATATTGCTAGTGGAGACAAAGACATTTCGCCAATGGAGACGATGACATGTTACTAGTGGAGACGACGACATATCGCTAGTGGAGACAACGACATATCGCTAGTGGACACGACGACATATTATTAGTGGAGACGACGATATATTGCGAGTGGAGAATACGATTTATCGCTAGTGGAGACGACGATATATCGGTATTGGAGAAGACGTTATATTGCTAGTGGAGAGGGCGACATATCGCTAGTGGAGACGACGATATATTGCCAGTGGATACGACGTCATTCGCTAGTGAAGACGATGACATATCGCTAATGGAGACGACGACATATTGCTAGTGGACACGAAGACGTATCGTTAGTGGAGACGACGACATATAGCTAGTGGACACGACGACATATTGCTAGTGGAGACGACGATATGTAGCTAGTGGAGATGACGATATTTCGCCAGTGGAGACGATGTCATATTGCTAGTGGAGACGACAACATGTCGCTAGTGTAGACGACGACACATTGATAGTGGAGAGGATGACATATTGGTAGTGGAGACGACGACATGTCGCTAGTGGAGAGGGCGATATATTCCTAGTAGAGAGGACGATATATTGCTGCTGGAGACGACGATATATTGCTAATGGAGACGACAAAATATCGATAGTGGAGACGACGACATATTGCTAGTGGACGCGACGACATATCGCTAGTGGAGACGACGACATATTACTAATGGAGACGACGACATATCACTTGTGGAGATGACGACATATCTCTAGTGGAGACGACGACATATCACTAGTGGAGACGACGACATATCGCTAGTGGAGACGACGACATATTCATAGTGGAGACGACGACATATCGCTATTGGAGACGACGACATATTGCTAGTGGTGACGACGACATTTCGCTAGTGAAGACGACGACATATTACGAGTGGGGACGACGACATATCGCTAATGGAGACGACGACATATCGCTAGAGAAGACAACGACATATCGCTAGTGGAGACGACGACATATTGCTAGTAGAGACGACGACATATTACTAGAGGAGACGACGACATATTGCTAGTGGAGACTACGACTTATCGCTAGTGGAAACGACGATATATCGCTATTGCAGACGACGATATATTGCTAGTTAAGACGGCGACATATCGCTAGTGGAGACGACGACATATCGCTAGTGGACACGACGTCATATCGCTAGTGGAGACGACGACATATCGCTAGTGGAGACGACGACATATCGCTAGTGGACACGACGTCGTATCGCTAGTGGAGACTAGGACATATTGCTAGTGGAGACGACGTCATATCGATAGTAGAGACGACGACATATTGCTAATGGACACGAAGACGTATCGCTAGTGGAGACGACGACATATAGCTAGAGGACACGACGACATTTCGCTAGTGGAGACTAGGACATATTGCTAGTGGAGACGACGATATTTAGCTAGTGGAGACGACGACATATTGTTAGTGGAAACGAAGACATATCGCTAGTGCAGACGACAACATATTGACATTGGAGATGACGACATATCGCTAATGGAGACGACGACATATTGCTAGTGGATACGATGACATATTGCTAGTGGAGAAGACGACATTTCGCTTATGGAGACGACGAACAATTGCTAGTGGAAATGACGACATATTGCTAATGGACACGACTACATATCGTTAGTGGAGACGACGACATATTGCTAGTGGACGCAAAGACGTATCGCTAGTGGAGACGACGACATATAGGTAGTGGACACGACGATATATTGCTAGTGGAGACGACGACATGTCGTTAGTGGAAATGACGATATTTCGCTAGTGGAGACGATGACATATTGCTAGTGGAGACGACAGCATGTCGCTAGTGAAGACGACAACATATTGATAGTGGAGACGATGACATATTGGTAGTGGAGACTACATGTCGCTAGTAGAGGAGACGATATATTTCTAGTGGAGAGGACGATATGTTGCTGATGGAGACGACGACATATTGCTAATGGAGACGACGACATATCACTAGTGGAGATGACGACATATTACTAGCGGAGACGACGACGTATCGATAGTGCTGACGACATATCGCTATTCGAGACGACGACTTATCGCTAGTGGAGACGACGACATATCGCTAGTGGAGACGACGACATATCGCTAGTTTTGACGACGACATATTGATAGTGGAGACGACGACATATCGCTATTGGAGACGACTACGTATTGCTAGTGGAGACGAATGCATTTCGCGAGTGAAGACGACGACATATTACTGTTGGAGACGACGACATGTCGTTAGTGGAGATGACGATATATCGCTAGTTCAGACGACGACACATCGCTAGTTGAGACGACGACATATCGCTAGTGGAGACGACGACATATTGATAGTAGAGACGACGACATATCGCTATTGGAGACGTCGACATATTGCTAGTGGAGAGGAAGACATTTCGCTAGTGAAGACGACGACATATTACCAGTGGAGAAGACGACATATTGCTAGTGGGGACTACGATTTATCGCTAGTGGAGACGACGATATATCGCTAACGGAGACGACGATATATTGATAGTGGAGACGGCGACATATCGCTAGTGGAGACGACGATATATTGCTAGTGGACACGACGTCATATCGCTAGTGAAGACGGCGACATATCGCTAGTGGAGATGACGACATATTGCTAGTGGAGACGACGACATTTAGGTAGTGGAGACGACGACATATTGCTAGTGGAAACGACGACATATCGCTATTGGAGTCGCCGACATATCGCTTGTGCAGACGACGACATATTGCTATTGGAGACGACGACATATCGCTAATGGAGACAACGACATATTGCTAGTGGAACGATGGCATATTGCTAGTGGAGAAGACGACATTTCGCTTGTGGAGACGACGAATTATTGCTAGTGCAGACTACGACATATTGCTAGTGGACACGACAACATATCGTTAGTGGAGACGATGACATATTGCTACTGGACACGAAGACGTATCGCTAGTGGAGACGAAGACATATAGCTAGTGGAGACGACTACATTTCACTGTTGGAGATGACGACATATTGCTAGTGGAGACGATGACATTTCGCTAGTGGAGACGACGACATATTGTTAGTAGAAACGACGACATATCGCTAGTGAAGACGACGACATATTTATAGTGGAGACGAGGACATATCTCTAATGGAGACGACGACATATCGCTAGTGGAGACAACGACATGTTGATAGTGGAGACGACGACATATCGCTAGTGGAGACTACGACATATTGCTATTTGAGACGAAGACATTTCGCTAGTGGAGACGACGACATAATACTAGTGGAGACGACGATATATCGCTAATGGAGACAACAACATATCGCTAGTGGAGATAACGACATATCGCTAGTGGAGACGACGGCATATTGCTAGTTGAGACGAAGACATATTGCTAGTGGAGACTACGACTTATCGCAAGTGGAGACGACGTTATATTGCTAGTAGAGACGATGACATATTGCTAGTGGAGACGATGACATATTGCTAGTGGAGAAGACGACATTTTGCTTTTGGAGACGACGATATATTGCGAGTGGAGACGACGACATATTGCTAGTGGAGACGACGACATATCGCTAATGGAGGCGACGACATATTGCTATTGGACACCAAGACGTTTCGCTTGTGGAGACGACGACATATAGCTAGTAGAGACGACGACATTTTGCTAGTCGAGACGATTACATATTGCTAGTGGAGACGATGACATTTCGCTAGTGGAGACAACGACATATTGTTACTGGAAACGACGACATATCGCTATTGGAGACGACGACATATTACTAGTGGAGACGAGGATATATCGCTAATGGAGACGACGACATAGCGCTAGTGGAGACAACGACATATCGCTAGTGAAGACGACGACATATTGCAAGTGGAGACGACGACATATTGCTAGTGGAGACGAAGATATATCGCAAATGGATACGACGACATATTGCTAGTGGAGACTACGACTTATCGCTAGTGGAGATGACGATATATCGCTATTGGAGACGTCGACATAACGCTAGTGGAGACGATGACATATTGCTAGTGGATACGACGTCTTATCGCTCGTGGAAACGACGACATATCGCTAGTGGAGACAACGATATGTCGGTAGTGGAGGCGGCGACATATTTTTAGTGGAGATGAAGATATATTGCTGATGAAGACGATGACATATTGATAGTGGAGACGACGACATATTGCTGGTGGATACGACGAAATATCACTGGCGGAGACGACGAGATATTGCTAGTGGAGACGACGACATATTTTTAGTGTAGACGACAGGATATCGCTAGTGGAGACGACGACATTTCACTAGTTTAGACAACGAATTATTGCTTGTGGAGACGACGACATATGCCTAGTGGAAACGACGACTTGTCGCTAGTGGAGGCGGCAACTTATTCCTAGTTGAGAGGACGACATGTTGCTGGTGGAGACGACGACATATCGCTAGTGGAGACGACGACATATTGCTAGTGGAGACGACGACATTTCGCTAGCGGAGACGACATTTCGCTAGTGGTGACGACGCCATATTGCTAGTGGAGACGACGACATATCGCTAGTGCAGACGACGACATATTGCTAGTGGAGACGACGACATATCGCTGGTGGAGACGACGACATATTGCTAGTGGAGACGACGACATATCGCTAGTGGAGGCGACGATATATTTCTATTGGAGACGGCAGCAAATCACTGGTGGAGACGACGACATATTGCTAGTGGAGACGACGACATGTCGCTAGTGGAGGCGACGACATATTCCTAGTGGAGAGGAAGACATGTTGCTGATGGAGACGACGACGTATCGCTAGTGGAGACGACGACATATTGCTAATGGAGACGACGACATATTGCTAGTGGAGACGATGACATATCGCTCGTGGAGACGACGACATATTCCTAATGGAGACGACGACATATCGCTAGTGGAGAGGACGACATATTGCTAGTAGAGACAACGACATAGCGCTAGTGGAGACGACGACATATTGCTAGTAGAGACGACGACATATCGCTAGTAGAGAGGACGATATATTGCTAGTTGAGACGACGACATATTGCTATTGGAGACAACGACATATTGCTAGTTAAGACGACGACATGTCGGTAGTGAAGACGACGACAAATTGCTAGTGGAGACGACGAGATATTGCTAGTGGAGACGACGATATATCGCTAGTGGAGACAGTTACATATTGCTAGTGAAGACGACGACATGTCGCTAGTGGAGACGACTACATATTGCTCGTGGAGACGATGACATATTGCTAGTGGAGATAACGACATGTTGCTAGTGGAGACGACGACATATTGCTAGTGGAGACGACGACATATCGCTAGTGGAGACGACAAGATGTCGCTAGTGGAGACGATGACATATTGCTAGTGAAGACGACGACATGTCGCTAATGGAAACGACTACATACTACTAGTGGAGACGACGACATATCGCTAGTGGAGACAACGACATATTGCTAGTGGACACGACGACATATCGCTAATGGAGACGACGATATGTCGCTAGTGGAGACGATGGCATAATCCTAGTAGAGACGATGGCATATTCCTAGTGGAGACAACGACATATTGCTAGTGGAGACCACGACATATTGCTAGTGGAGACGACGACATATTGCTGGTGGAGACGACGACATATCGCTAGTGGAGACGATGACATATTGCTAGTGGAGACGACATGTCTCTCGTGGAGACGGCGACATATTTCTAGTGGAGACGATGACATATTGCTAGTGGAGAATACGACATATCGCTAGTGGAGACGATAACATGCTCCTAGTGTAGACGACGACATATTGCTAGTAAGTATACATAAAGTCGGCTAGACAAGACAAAAACGAAACCCCAAATTCTCAGCCGACGTCACAGGTCAATACGATTGTACGAGGGGAAGTGTTGTCCACCATAGTGATCAGCTTACCTTGAAGCTATATGTAGGTCGATATTTCACAGACTAACACACACACTCTTAACAGAAAATGTAGTTTTGATGGATTGTGCGCGGGCGCGTTAGATGTGCGGAGACACACTGAAGAGCAATTAGAGGAGGAATTCCGAGGAAACTCAGTACGACTTTAATGTTAACAGCTGCCACGCTACCCCCCCCCCCTTGAGCAGTCATTCTCTTGATAAATGGACTGTTTGCCTACAGAGTGTTAGTCCTGCTATTTTGTGGTTCTGGTAGGTTGTGGTTCTGGTAGGTTGTGGTTATGCTAGGTTGTGGTCCTGCTAGGTTATGGTCATGCTAGGTCGTGGTCCTGATCAATTATGGTCCTGTTAGGTTGTGATCATGTTAGGTTATAGTCCCTATTGATTATAGTCCTGGTAGGTTATAATTCTTCAGGTTGTGTTCCTGCTAGGTTATAGTCACAGTCAGAGTATCGAACCAAACGGTGCTTAATCTGCGAAACTTAACCATGTAACGAAGAGTTAGTGGTAAGTTGAGGGACCCTCTGGGGCAGTCTCATCTGTTCCAGGTAAGTCGGGTTCGTGCATCAGTCAGACGTATCGTTCGAATCCCCCAAAGCTTCTTATATTACATTTGTGCAATTATTATTGAAGAGTTCCTTAGATGTATTGCTGTGGCAGTAGCTGGGGAGACCCCAGGGAACTACAGCAGGAGAGCGACTGGTTCTGGGCAGCCAGCCAGCGGGTAGGGTCTGTGGCCGTGCCAATGAGGAGGAAGGCGTCTCACCGTCGTGCAACCATCATGGCGGCCAAGGGGCCTCCTGAATGTTTACGTAGATGTTTTCTGATTCATTATGTTGTGGATGCTTTATTTTTTCTGAACCAAAGGGAGTTTCATTTAATACGAGAGAGTGATTTATTACTTCCAGGGAGAAATAATGTACATCCCTGACGTCAGTGTGACTAATGGGGTCAACTGATGAGTTGTGATGATGTGTTTATGGTCACCAGGAGCGTTGGCTCAGGAGGTCATCTCCCACGCAACATATAAGGAGGATCCGGAGGGAGGGGAGGGGGGGAGGTTGCGGCAGCCATAAGGTGTTGCATCTCACTTTTCACTTCCGCCACATAACGCAGGAGGCGGACTGAAAAGCGGGATGAGAGCGGCAGTGGTCCTGGGACGAGGCGAGAGAACCACTGCAGGAACTGTGGCCATCACAGCAGAGAACAAAAGGTCTGTGGGCTGAGGCCACGTCTGGTGACGCTGACCAGAGCGCCTCATCAGACGGCAGATGGCCATGACCAGCTCCTCATCAGACAGCAGATGGCCATGACCAGTACCTCATCATAAGGTAGATGGCCATGAACAATGCCTTATCACACGGCAGATGACCATGGCCAGCACCTCATCAGATGGCAGATGGCCATGAACAACGCCTCATTAAACGGCAGACGGCCACGACTAGCACTTTATCACACGACCGATGGCAATCTCCAGCGTCTCATCATAAGACAGATCTTATGACCAGTGCCTCATTACGAGGGAGATGGCCATGATCAACGCCTCATCAGACAGCAGATGTCCATGGCCATTGCCTCATCAGACGGCAGATGTCCAACATCAGTACCTCATCACACGGCATATGGCCATGACCATTGCCTCATCACAAGGCATATGGCCATGGCCAGTGCCTCATCACACGGCATATGGCCATGGCCAGTGCCTCATCACACGGCATATAGCTATGACCAATGCCTAATCAGACGGCAGATGGCCATGACCAGCGACTCATCACATGGTAGATGGCCATAAACAGCTCATCACACGGTAAATGGCCATGACCAGCGCTTCATCACAAGACAGATGGCCATGACCAACACCTCCTCACACAGTAGATGGCTATGACCAGTGCCTAATCAAACGGTAGATGGCCATAAGCAGCGCCTCATTACACGACGGATGTACAAGACCAGTTCCTCATCACGAGTCAGATGGCCCTCACCAGTGCTTAACGTCTTATCAACACGACAGATGGCCATGACCAATGCCTCATCACAAGGCAGATGGCCATTACCAGTGCCATATCATAAGGCAGGCCACTTACCAGCGCCTCATCACGCGGCAGGTAGCCATCATCAGTACTTCATCACAAGGTAGATGGCCATGACAAGCTACTCATCACACGGTATATGGCCATGACCAGCGCTTCATCACAAGACAGATGGCCATGACCAGTGTCTCATCACAAGGCAGATGGACGTGACCAGTGCCTCATCACACGGAAGACGGCCATGACCAATGTCTCATCATAAGCCAGATGGCCATGACCAGCTACTCATCACATGGCAGATGGCCATGACCAGTGCCTCATCAGACGGCAGATTGCCACTGACCACCGCCTCATCACAAGGCAGATGACCCATCATTAGTGCTTCATCATAAGTCAGATGACTAAAACCAGCTCATCATCACAAGGCAGATGGCCATTACCAGTGCTTCATCACACAGCAGATGGCCACTAACCAGCGTCTCATCACACGACAAATGGCCATGGCCAGTGCCTCATCACAAGGCAGATGGCCATTACCAGAGCATCATCATACGGCAGATGGCTATGGCCAGTGCTTCATCACGGCAGATGGCCATGAGCAGCACCTCATCAGCCGGCAGATGGTCAGAACCAGTGCCTTATCTCAAGGTAGATGGCCATGACCAGTGCCTTATTACAAGGCATATGGCCATTATCAGTGCCTCATCAAACGACAGATAGCCATGACCAGTGCCTAATAATAATGCAGATGGTCATAACCAGTGCCTCATCACAAGGTAGATAGTCATGACCTGTGCCTCATTGCAAGGCAAATGGCCATTACCAGTGCCTCATTACAACAAAGATGGCCATAATCCTTGCTTCATCAGACGACAGATGGCCATAAGCAGTGCCTCATCACATGGCAGATGGCCTTCACCACTGCCTCATCACACGGCAGATGGCCATGAGCAGTGCCTCATCACTCGGCAGATGGCCATGAGCAGTGCCTCATCACACGGCAGATGACTATGGCCAGCGATTCATCAGATGGCAGATGGCCATGAGCAAGGCCTCATGACAGAGCATATGGCCATGGCTAATGCCTCATTATAAGGTAGATGGCCATGACCATCACCTCATCAAACGGCAGACGGCCATGACCAACACATTTTCACACGACAAATGGCCATGATCAGCACCTCATTAAACGGCTGATGGCCATGATCAGTGCCTCATTACAAGGCAGATGGCCATTACTAGTGCCTCATTACAACGAAGATGGCCATAGCCATTGCCTCATCAGATGACAGATGGCCATAAACACTGCCTCATCACACGGCAGATGGCCATGACCAGCGTTTCATCAGATGGCAGATAGCCATGAGCAGGGCCTCATGACAAAGCATATGGCCATGACCATCAAGTCATTAGACGGCAGAAGGCCACGACCAGCATATTTTCACACGACATATGGCCATGACAAGCGCCTCATTAGACGGCTGATGGCCATGATCAGTGCCTCATCAGACGGTAGATGGCCATGACCAGTGCTTCATCACATGGCAGATGGCCATTAACAGTGCCGCATTACAACGAAGATGGCCATAGCCATTGCCTCATCAGACGACAGATGGCCATAACTAGTGCCTCATCACAAGGCAGATGGCTATGAGCAGTGCCTCATCAGACGGCAGATGGCCATGAGCAGTGCCTCATCAGACGGCAGATGGCCATGAGCAGTGCCTCATCAGACGGCAGATGGCCATAACCAGTGCCTCGTCGCAAGGCAGATGGCCATGACCAGCGGCTCGTTATAGGGCAGACGGCACCAGGATGGGAGGTGAGGGAGCCGCCTTCTCCTCCGTATGAGGTGGAGTGAGGGAGGGAGGGAGGGAGAGAGGGGACCGTGGTAGCTGCAGCTTCGTGACGTGTGGTGACACCAGATGAGAAGGCGGCAGTCTCAGGCCAGGGAAGTCTCCCTCTGCCGTCCCGAGGCGCCAGTCACCTGCTCGATCTTCTTTTACCTCAGACGGAGGACTCTACCTACCCAAGAGGGGCCACTACACTGCCCTAGGGTCGACCACAGACCAGGATGGGACAGGAGCATCGCTCATGCTGCACCCAGCACTCATGCCACCAGTGACCACCTCAACTGCAGGCCAGATAATGGCGGCGCCACCCTCATGATTGTCAGGACACAGCACCAAGGACGGCCGTCAGCGGCCGTTTCTTGACCTCCTGAGGTCAGGAAGTTCAAGGTCATCTGCTGGGAGTGCATGCAAGACCCCCTCTCCTCCCCCAATACACCACCCCAGGAGTGCAGGGGAAGAGGGAAGGGATGGCTCGAGGTCACATTACCCAGTATCTGGGGTGAAGGACACTGCCACACGGGTACACTCTCTCTCTCTCTCTCTCTCTCTCTGGGGTCTTCACTGCATGACCAGCCATATCAGAAAATACGGTTACTACCACTGTTAGTGCTACTACTACTGCTACTAATGCTATCACTGCTACTGCTAGCTACTGCTGCTACCACTACTACCACTACTGCTACTACTGCTACTGTTACTATTACTGCAACTACTGATAGTACTACTGTAACTGCTATCACTGCTGCTACTAATGCTATCATTACTGCTACTGCTACTACTACTAATACTACTACTGCTACTACTACTTCTATTACTGCTACCACTACTACTACTACTATTACTGGTGCTATTAATAATAATAATAATAGTTAGTTGGTTGGTGTAAATATATGGCTTCTTCATTAAGTGAGGGAGGACATCTCAGTACACGGGTCAAATGACGCTGGTGGTTGTATGAAGCAATGGAAGGAGCTTCTGCCATGGCGTCCAGGATGCCCTAAGACCAGCCCAGGGCAGGATCAAGGTCTGACAATAGATGTGGCTACAATAAGAAGTTGGTCACCATCTACCACAGGAAGAATGGGGAGTAAGAAGGGTGTCTTGCTTCAGAGTTTCGATCGGTTCAGAAATGTTTCAAATATGGTATTTTCTTTAGGCAGCAGAAGGCCGGATACATTGTTGCCCACCTACCAGAATGGTGGACAGGCCTTTGTCAGAGGTGCACCTGGATGGGTACTTTTCTTTCTATATCTGTATGGCTGGCATAGGTCCTGCATGTGTACCTGTCTTTGAATAGCTGTATGGCCGGCCCAAGTGCTACATGTGTACCTATCTTTGCATAGCTGTATGGCTGGACCTGGTCCTGCATGTGCACCTATCTTTGTATAGCTTTATGGTTGGCTCAGTCCTGCATGTCCACCTGTTCTTGTATAGCTGTTTTGTTGGCCCAGGTTCTGAATGTGTATGTCTTTATATAGCTGTATGGCTGGCCCAGGTCCTGCAAGTGTACGTATTTTTATATCAATATGGCTGGCCAGGTCCTACAAGCATACCTGTATTTGTATATCTGTATGGCTGGCCAGTTATTGCATGTAAACCTGTCTTTGTACAGCTGTATGACTGACCCAAGTCCTGCATGTGTACTTGTCTTTCTATAGCTGTATGGCTGGCCCAGGTCCTGCATGTGCACCTGTCTTTGTATAGCTGTATGGCTGGCCTAAGTCCTACAGGTGTACCTCTCATTGTATAGCTGTATGGCTAGCCCAGGTCCTATAGGTGTCCTTGTCTTTGTATAGTTGTATGGCTGCTTCAGGTCCTGTATGTGTACCTGTCTTTGTATAACTGTATGGCTGGTCCAGGTCCTGTACGTGTACCTGTCATCTTATAGCTGTAAGGCTGGCCCTGGTCCTACTTGTGTACATATATTTGTATAGCATTTTGACTGGCTCAGTCCTGCATATCCACCTGTCCTTGTATTGCTGAATTGCTGGCCCAGGTCCTGCTGGTGTACATGTGTTTGTGTAGTTGTATGACTGGTCCAGTTCCTGGATGTGTACTTGTCTTTATATATTAGTATGGCTGGCCAGGTTCTGCATGTATACCTGTCTTTGTATAGCTGTATGGCTGGCCCACGTCCTACATGTATACTTCTCTTTGTATATCAGTACGGATAACCAGGTCTTGCAAGTGTTCCTCTTTTTGTATATCTCTGTGACTGGCCCAGGTTTTGGATATGTGCTTTTCTTTCTATAGCTGTATTGCTGGCCCAGGTCCTGCGTGTGTACTTGTCATTGTATAGTTGTATGGCTGGCCCAAGTCCTGAATGTTTACTTGTCTTTGTATATCTGTATGACTGGCCAGGTCCTGCATGTGTTCCTGTCATTGTATAGCTTTATGGCTGGCCAGGTCTTGCCTGTGAACCTGTCTTTTAAATAGCTGTATGGCAGACCCAGGTCTTGGATGTGCACCTGTTTTTGTATAGCTGTATGGCTGGCCTAGGTCCTGCATGTGTATATGTCTTTGTATAGCTGTATGGCTGGCCATAGTCCTGCATATGTACCTGTCTTTGTATAGGGTAAGGCTGGCCCAGGTCCTGCATGTGTTCCTGTTATTGTATAGCTTTATGGCTGGTTCAGGTCCTGCATGTGTACCTGTCTTTGCATAGCTGTATGGCTAGCCCATGTCCTACAGGTGTACCTGTCTTTGTATAGTTGGTTCAGGTCCTGTATGTGTACCTGTCTTTGTATAGCCCTATGGCTGGACCAGGTCCTGCATGTGTACCTGCTGTTGTATTCCTGTATGGCAGGCACAGGTCCTGGATGTGTACCTATCATTATATAGCTTAAGGGCTGGCGCAGGTCCTGGATATGTACCTGTGTTTGTATAGCTGTATGGTTGGACTGGTTTTGGATATGTACTTGTCTTTGTATATATGTATAGCTGGCCACGTCCTGCATGTGTACCCGCCTTTGTATATCTGTATGGCTGGCGCAGGTCCTGGATGTGTACGTTTCTTACTATAGCTGTATGGCTAGCCAGGGTCCTGGATGTGTGCCTGTCTTTGTATAGCTCTATGGCTGGCCCATGTCCTACAAGTGTACTTGTCTTTGTATAGCTGTATTGCTGGTCCAGGTCTTGTATGTGTATCTTTTTCTATAGCTGTATGGCTGGTTCAGGTCCTACAGGTGTAACTGTTATTTTTTTTATAGCTGTATGGGTGGCCTTGGTCCTGGATGTGTTCTTCTAATTGTATAGTGGCATGGTTGGCCTAGGTCCTGCATGTGTGCCTGTCATTGTAAAACTGCATGGCTGGCCCATGTATTGGATGTGTGCCTGTCTTTGTATAGCTGTGTAACTGACTCAGGTCCTACAGGTGTACTTGTCTTTGTATAGCTGTATGGCTGGTCCAGGTCCTGCATTTGTACCTGATTTTGTATAGCTACATGACTGGCCCAGGTCCTGTATGTGTACTTTTTTTGCATATCAGTATGGCTGGCCAGGTCCTGCATGTGTACCGGTTTTTGTATATCTGTATGATTGGACAGGTCCTGCATGTGTATCCGCTGTCATATATCTGTATGGCTGGTCCAGGTCCTGGGTGTGTAATTTTCTTTCTATAGTTGTATGGTTGGCCCAGGTCCTGCATGTGTACCTGTCATTGTATAGCTGTACGGCTGGCCAGGTCCTGCCTGTGTAACTTTCTTTGTATTGCTGTATGGGTACCCGGTCCTACAGGTCTTTTTATTGCTGTATGGCTGATCCACGTCCTGTATGCGTAACTGTCTTTCTATAGCTATATGGCTAGCCCAGTTCCTGGAAATGTTTTTTCCTTTCTATATCTGTATGGCTGACCCAGGTCCTACAGGTGTATCTATCTTTGTATAACTGTATGGCTTGCCCTGGTCCTGGATGTGTTCCTCTCATTGTATAGTCACATGGTTGGCTCAGGTAATGCCTGTGAACCTGTCTTTTAATAGCTGTATGGCTGGCCCTGGTTATGCATTTGTACCTGTCTTTGTATAGGTGTATGGCTGGCCCAGGTCCTGCATATGTTCCTGTCATTGTATAGCTGTATGGCTGGTTCAGGTCCTGCATGTGTACCTGTCTTTGTATAGCTGTATGGCTAGCCCAGGTCCGATAGGTGTACCTGTCTTTGTATATCCCTATGGCTGGTCCAGGCCCTGGATGTGTACTTCTCTTTCTATAGCTGTATGACTGGCCCGGGTTTACGATGAGTACCTCTATTTGTATAGCTGTATGGCTGGTGTACGTCCTGGATGTGTACTTGTCTTTTTATAGCTCTGTGGCTAGCCCAGATCCCCTATACGTGCATGTCTTTTTAGAGCTGTATCGCTGGCCCAGGTCCGGAATGTGTACCTGTCTTTGTATAGCTGTATGGCTGGGCCAAATCCTGCATGTGTATGTATCTTTGCATAGCTGTATGGCTGGCACGTGTTCCTGCATGTGTACCTGTCTTTGTATAGCTGCAAAGTTGGCCCAAGACCTGGATATTAACTTACCTTTGTATAGTTGTATGGCTTGCCCAGGTCTTGCATATGTACTGTATGATGGGCCCATGTCCTGTATGTGTACCTGTCTTTGTATGGCTCTATGGCTAGCCGAAGTCCTGTATGTGTACCCGTCTTTGTATAGTTGTATTATTGGCCTAGGAACTGCATGTGTACCTGCCTTGGTTTATCTTATGACTGGCCAAGGTCCTCGATGTGTACTTGTCTTTGTATAGCTGTATGGCTGGCTAAGGTCCTGGATGTGTAACTCTCTTTCTATAGCTGTATGGGTAGCCCAGGTCCTGGATATGTACATTTCTCTATATAGCTGTATGGCTGGCCAAGGTCATGCATGTGTACCTGTGTTTTTATATCTGTATGGCTGGCCCAGTTTCAAGACGTGTACCTGTCTTTGTATAGCTGTATGGCTGGCCAAGGTCCTGGATGTATACTTCAGTTATATAACTGTGTGGCTGGACCATGTCTTGGATGTGTACCTGTCTGTGTGTATTTGTATGGCTAGCCAAAATCCTGGATTTTTCCTGTCTTTGCATAGCTGTAAGGCTGACCCTGCTCCTAGATGTGTACCTTCTTTTTATAGCTGCATGGCTGGTCCAGGTCCTGGATATGTACCATTCTTTGTATAGCTGTATGGCTGGCCCAGGTTCTGGATGTGTATCTCTCATTGTACAGCTGTATAGCTAGCCCAGATCCTGGATGTGTACCTGTCTATGTATAGATATATGGTTGACTCAGGTCCTGCATGTGTAACTGTCTTTGTATAGCTGCATGGCTGGCCCAGGCAGAGCATTTGTACCTGGCTTTTTATAGCTGTATGGCTGGACAAGGTCCTGGATGTATACCTTTCTTTATTTAGCTGGATGATTGGCCATGGTCTTGGATGTGTACCTGTCTTTGTACTGCCGTATGGCTAGTCCAAAATTTGCAAGTGTATCTGTCTTTGTATAGCTGAATGGCTGGCCCAGTCCTGGATGTGTACCTGTCTCTGTATAGCTGCATGACTGGCCAAGGTCCTGCTTTAGCACCTGTTTTTGTATAGCTGTATGGTTGGGCCAGGTCTTGGATGTGTACCTTCTTTGCATATCTGTATGGCTGGCCATGGTCCTGAATGTGTACTTATCTTTGTATAGCTGTATGACTGTCCCAGGTCCTGGATGTGTACCTGTCTATATATATCTGTCTGGCTGGCCCACGACCTGGATGTTTACCTCTCTTTGTATAGCTGTGTGGCTGACCAAGTTCCTGGATGTGTACCTTTCTTTGTATAGCGATATGGTTAGTCCAGGTCCCGGAAGTGTACCTTTCTTTGTATAGCTGTATGGTTGGCCTGTCTCCTGGTTGTGTACCTGTTTTTGAATAGTTGTATGCTTGGCCCAGGTCCTGGATGTCTACCTGTCTTGTTTAGCTGTATGGCTGGCCCAGGTCCTCCAACTGTACCTGTCTTTGTAAAGGTGTATGTCTGGCCAAGGTCCTGGATATGTATCTCTCTCTGAATAGCTGTATTACTGGCCTATTTCTTGGTTGTGTATCTATCTTTGAATAGCTCTAAAGCTGGCCCAGGTCCTAGATGTTTACCTGCCTTTTTTAGCTGTATGGCTGACCCAAGTCCTCCATGTGTACCTTTCTTTGTA
This sequence comes from Panulirus argus, assembly GCA_038088735.1. Taxonomy (NCBI): domain Eukaryota; kingdom Metazoa; phylum Arthropoda; class Malacostraca; order Decapoda; family Palinuridae; genus Panulirus; species Panulirus argus. The sequence continues at coordinate 4,925 of JAYMFT010161592.1, read as the reverse complement.
TGGCCGGCCAAGGTTCTGAATGTGTTTCTTTTTTTATAACTGTATGGTTGGCCCAGGTCCTGCATGTGTTCCTGTCTTTTTATAGCTATATGGCTGCCCAGGTCTTGCTTGCGTACCTGTCTCTGTATGCTGTATGGCTGACCCAGGTCTTGGATGTGTACCTGTCTGTGTAAAGCTGTATGGCTGGCCTAGATATACAAAGAAATGTACACATCCAGGACCTCTGCCAGCCATACATCTACACAAAGACAGGTACACTTTCAGGACCTGGGTCAGCCAAACAGCTATTAAAAGACAGGTACAGACGCAAGACCATGGTCAGCTGTAGGCCTATAAAAGACGGATGCACGTCCAGGACCTGGGCCAACCATACAGCTAAACAAAGACAGGTACAAATGCGTGACTTGGGCTAGCCGTACAGCAATAAAAATCAAAGCGCAAATAAAGGACATGTGCCAGCCATGCAGCTATAAAAAGACAGGTACACATAAAAGATTTGGGCCAGCCTTACAGATATATAAGGGGAGGTACACATGCAGGACCTGGGCCACCGACAGGTACACATGCAGGACTTGGGCCAGCCATACAGCTACACAAAGACAGATACACAACCAGGACCTGGGTCAACCAAACAACTATAAAAGAGAGGTACACAAGCAGGACCTGGGCAGCCATATAGCTATAAAAAAGACAGGTAAACACCCAGGATCATGGCAAGCCATACAGCTGTGATAAGACAAATACACATCCTGGACCTTGGCCAGCCATACAGCTATACATAGAAAGGTACACTTCCAGGGCCTAGTCCAGCTATACATACAGCTATGGAAAGACAGAAGTACTTCCTGGACAAAGGCCACATATACAGCTATAAAAAGTCTGGTGCACATCGTGAACCTGGGCCAGCCATACATCTATACAAAGACAGGTACACATGCAGCACCTGGGGGCCAGCCATACAGCTATATAAAGAAAGGTGCTCATGCAGGACATGGGCCAGCCATGCGAATATACAAAGACAGATTACTATCCAGAACCTGGGCCAGCGATACAGCTATACAAAGAAAGGTACATATCCAGGAACTCGGTCACCCATACAGCCATACAAAAACAGGTACACATCCAGAACTTGGGACAGCCATACAGATATATAAAGACAGTTACACATCCAGGACCTGGGCCAGCCATACAGCTATACAAAGAGAGGTACACATCCAGGACCTTGGCTAGCCATACAGATATACAGAGACAGGTAAATATCCAAGACCTGGGCCAGCCATGCAGTTATACAGAGACAGGTACGCATCCAGGACTGGGCCAGCGATACAGTTAAACGATGACAGATACAACTGCAGGACCTTGGCCAACCATACAGCTATAAAAGGAGACGTACACATCATGATAGTAGATTATAATAGTAGGAGACTTCAACAGTCCAATTATGAATTGGAACATGTTAACTAGTGACCGAGAAGGAACGAGACTTTCTTTGTGTAGCTGTATGGCTGCCCCAAGGCCTGCATGTGTACTTGTCTTTGTATATAAGAATGGCTGGCCCATGTCCAGGCTGTGTACTTGTCTTTGTATAGCTGTATAGGTGACCAATGTCCTGCATTTTTACCTTTCTTTGTATAGCTGTATGGCTGGCCCAATTCTTGCATGTGTACCTGTCTTCGTATATCTGTATGGCTGGGCAAGGTCCTGGGTGTGTACCTCTCTTTGTATAGGTGTACAGCTGGCCCAGTACTGGATGTGTACCTGTCTTTATGTATCTGTACTGCTTCCAGAAGTCCTGGATGTGTACCTGTTTTTGTATCGCCGTATGGGTGACCGAATTCCTGTACATGTAAATTTCTTTGTATAGCTGTATAGCTGGCCCGGGTCTTGGATAGATATCTGTCTGTGTATATCCGCATGGCTGGCCCGTGTCCTGCATGAGTGCCTTTCTTTGTATAACTGTATGGCTGGCCCCCAGGTGCTGCATGTGTACCTGTCTTTGTATAGCTGTATGGCTGGCCCAGGTCACGGATGTGTACCTCTCTTTGTATAGCTGTATGGCTTGCCCAGGTCCTGGATGTGTGCCTGTTTTTGTATAGCTGTATGGGTGACCGAGTTCCTGGATATGTACCTGTATTTGTATAGCTGTATGGCTGGCCATGGTCCTGGATAGTTATCTGTCTTTACATATCCGCATGGTTTGCCCATGTCCTGCATGAGTACCTTTCTTTGTATAGCTGTATGGATGACCCATATTCAAGATGTGGCCCATGTCCTGAAAGTATACCTGTCTTTTTATATTTGTATAGCTGGAGCAGGCCCTGAAACTGTACCTGTCTTTGTATAGCTGTATGGCTGACCAATGTCATTAATGTGTATCTGTCTTTTTATTGTTGTATGGCTGGCCCAGGTTTTGTATGTGTACCTGTCTTTTTATAGCTATATGGCTGCCCAAGTCTTACTTGTGTACCTGTCTTTTTATAGCTGCTTAGCTGACCCAGGTCCTGAATGTATACCTTTCTTTGTATGGCTGTATGGCTGGCCAAAATCTTGCATGTGTGCCTCTCCTTGCATAGCTGTATGTCTGACCCAGGTCTTGGATGTGTACCTGTCTTTGTATAGCTCTTTAGCTGGCCAACGTCCTGGTTTTGTACCTGTTTTTGTATAGCTGTATGGCTGGCCCAAGTACTGGATGTGTACTTCTCCTTTTATAGCTGTATGGCTGGCTCAAGTCCTGCATTTCTACCTGTCTTTATATAGCTGTATGACTGTCCTAGTTCCTGGATGCGTACCTGTCTTTGTATAGCTGTAGGGGTGGGGCAGGTCCTGGATATGTACCTGTCTTTGTATAGTTTTATAGTTGGCCTAAGTCCTGGATGTATTTTTGTCTTTGTATAGCAGTGTGGCTAGCCCATGCCCTGCATGTGTACCTGTCCTTGTATAGCTGTGTAGCTGGCGAAGGTCCTTGATGTGTACCTGTCTTTGTATAGCTGTATGGCTGGTCCAGGAACTGCATGTGTACTTATCATTGTTTAACTGCATGGCTTGGTCAGGTACTGGATGCGTACCTCCCGTTGCACGTATACCTGTATGGGTGGCCCAGGTCCTTCATTTCTACCTTTCTTTGTATAGCTGTGTGGCTGGTCCAGGTCCTGCATATATACCAGTGTTTGCATAGCTGTATGGCTGACTCATGTCGTGCTTGTTTACCTGTCTTTGTATAGCTGTTTGGCTAACCCAGGTCCTGGATGCGTACCAGTTTTTGTATTGCTGTATGTCTGAAACAGGTATTGCATGCATACCTCTGTTTGCATTGCCGTATGGTTGGCCAAGGTCCAGGATGTGTATCTGTATTTTTATAGCTTTTCTCGCTGATCCTGAACCTGGATGTGTATCTGTCTTTGTGTAGTTGTATGGCTGACCCAGGCCCTGGATATGTACCTGTCTTTGTGTAGTTATACGGCTGGCCCTGGTCTTGCATGTACTACTCTCTTTATATAGCTGCATGGTTGGCCCAAGTTCTGCAAGTGTACCTTTCTTGGTATAGCTGTATGGCTGGCCCAGGTCTTGTGTGTACCTCTCTTTGTATAGTTGTGTAGCTGGCCTAGATATTGGATGTATTCCTGTCTTAGTATAACTGAATGGTTGTCCCAGGTCCAGAATATGTATATGTCTTTTTGTTGTTTTACGGCTGGCCCAGGTCCTACGTTGTACCTGTCTTTGTATAGCTGTATGGCTGACCTATGTCCTGCTTGTGTATCTGTCTTTTTATAGCTGTTTGGCTAATTCAGGTCCTGGATGTATACCTATTTTTGTATAGCTGTATGTCTGGAACATGTATTGCATGTGTATATGTCTTTGCATTGCTGTGTGGCTGCCCAGGTCTTGAATGTGTACCTGTCCTTGTATAGCTGTACGACTGGCCACGGTCCTTGTTGTGTACCGGTCTTTGTATAGCTGTATGGCTGGTCCAGGAACTGCATGTATACCTGTCTTTGTATAACTACATGGCTGGCTCAGGTCCAACATGTGTACATCTCGTTGTTCGTATACCTGTTTGGCTGTCTCAGGTCCTGCATATATATACCTGTGTACCTGCATTTGCATTGATGTATGGCTGGCCAGGGTCCTGGATGTGTATCTGCACTTTTATAGCTGTTTGTCTGACCCAGGTCTTGAATATGTACCTGTCTACGTGTAGCTGTATGGCTGGCCTAGGTCGTGGATGTGTACTTATCTTTTTATATATGTATGGCTGACCCAGGTCCTGAATGTGTACCTCTCTTTGTGTACCTATGTGGCTGGCCCTGGCCTTGCTTGTGCACCTTTCTTTGTATAGCTGTATGGCTGGCCCATGTCCTGCATATGTAACTGTCTTTGTATAGCTGTATAGCTGGCCCAGGACCTGCTTGTGTACCTGTTATTGTATATATACATGGCCGGCAGAGGTCCTAGATATGTGCCTGTCTTTGTATAGCAGTACGGCTGGACCAGGTCCTGCTTTTGTACCTGTCTTTGTGTTGCTGTATGTCTAGACCAGGTCCTGGACGTGTGTGTGTCTCTGTATAGGTGTATGACTGGCCACGGTCCTGGAGGTGTACATGTTTTCGAATACCTCTCTGGCTGTATGTCTGGAACAGATATTGCCTGTGCACCTCTCTTTGTATTCCTGTATGGCTGACCCAGTTACTGAATGTGCACCTGTCCTTGTATACCTATATGGCTGGCCACGGTCCTTGTTGTGTACCTGACTTTGTATAGCTGTATGGCTGGTTCCGGAACGACATGTTTACTTGTCACTGCTTAGCTGCATGGCCTGCTCAGGTCCTGGATGTGTACCTCTCGTTGTACGTATACCTATATGGATGGTCCAGGTCCTGCATTCCAACCTGTCTTTGTATAGCTGTGCTGCTGACCCAGGTCCTATA